>VDFB02087769.1:0-12274 GCA_007258455.2 Sequoia sempervirens | reverse complement strand
ATATATCTTTTTAAAATCTAAAAAGGATTTATAAATTTTAAATATAATAATAATAATAATAATATGAATTATAATCTTTAAAAAGTCTAAATAATCTTTTTAGAAATAAATTTATTTTTAAATTTAAATAATATAAATCTTTTTAAGATTTTAAGAGATTTATAAAAAATTAAATTTAAAGGTAAATAGGTAAATAAGATTTTAAAATGATTGCTAAATAAATCCTTTTATTTTAAAGGGAGTTTAAAATCTTTGAAAAGTTGAAAAAAAAAAAAAAAAAAAAATCTGAAAAAAATTTAGGAAAAAAACTATAAAAAAAATGGAAAAATAGAAAACAAAAATAAAAATTATTATTAAATAAAATCTTTTAAATTCAACCCTTTAAGGGTATTTTATATAGATATGGGGGGGTAAAAATCTTTAAAAGAATTCAAAATAAAACAAAGGTTTTACTCGAACTCACCACTCACAAAACAATCAGGATATTTCGGGTTCAAAACCCGGGAGAAACTTGGCTCTTAAGTAAAAAATTCATTTGTAAGGTCTGAGTCCGGCCCCGAGCCCACCTTAATTTTTTTCGAAGCTGGGACCATATATGAAACTGCACTAAATGAAAATGTGTCCCGTTATCATTTCATTTCACCCCCACAGCCTTTTTAGAACCGGACCCAAGGAAGATCCTAAACCGGACACAAGTGGTGTCTACATTTTGACTTTGTTCCCATCCCACCAAGGCTAAGGTTCCTAGTCAAACACAATTTCTCTCCTGCTTCCACGTGCAAAGGAAAATGAAAGGTGCAACATTTATTTCGTCTCCACACCAGAATGGTCCCACCTCCCGCACTCACCCAGACCTGGATCCACACTGCACTTGCACCAGAAATAAAACATTCCTAGTTTGTGGATGGTCCCGATTCCAATAGAAAATGGCTCCCATTTCGCGCGTTGTTTGATGGGGATGCCCTAAGGAGATAATGTCTCATTAAATGCAATGAGTGCAAGTCGAAATGGATACCAAGCATATCCAGACCCGTGTCAAAGGAAGAATGGAAAAAAAATATGAAAGCACAGCCAATGCATACGAACTGGTGACAAAATTCTTAAAGAGATGTGATCTCATGAAATATGATGAGTGCAGAGTATGCACCGAGTGAATCTATTGAAAGGGTTTTACAAATTTCCAACAAATTCCAAGGGGAGTTGTAAAAACTAGATCTTATGCCCTTCGCCAACATCCTCCTTGTTGTGATATTTGTTACCATCGTTCTCCATTCAATTGCAAAAATGGAAGCTTCGGAACAGGGTATGGTGTCCTATAGGTTGAGGAATCACCGATGAATGGAAAGGTGGAAATAAAGACAAGGCACATGAAGTGTTCCATGAATTGCCTAAAGGAGACGTTGTCTTATAGAGTGTAATGATTGAAGGATCAGTACCCAATGATCTCTGTGCCAAAATGAAAAGCTTTGGAACAAGACATCAACATCCATCAGAGTACACTGGATAGAGGCTTTCTATCAAACGTTGTAGTGGCAAACTACCCTGGTAAGCAAGTAAGAAGGCAACGAAATAGGCATATTGCAATTGCATATGGCATGTGAATTTTTCATAATGCCCTGCAAAGGACGTGGATTTAACCTAGGGGATGAAATGATTGCGGAAGACCACCACAAAATGGATTTATTTCACCGTGAAGCGTAACTTCAGGGAATGCAAATGATTGTTGGAAAGCACAAAATGTTGAAAATATGGAAGCATAGACGAAGGCATGTGAACTATTATACATAATGCCTCATTGATAAATGCATCTCATGGAGTGCCTTAATTGCATTTTATGCACAAATTAGATTTGTCAAAAGTGCCAAGGTAAACATGCATGCAGAGTGTGGAAACATCGACATAGCTGTGAGCTCTTTCATAGAATGTGTTTTAGAGACACCCTTCTTATGGAATGATATGATTGTAGGATATGCACAAAATGGGTCAACTAATCCAGAACGCCTCAAGAAATGTTCTCTTGGAATACAATAATTGCAAAATATATGCACAAAGTGGGAGCTCTGGACAAAGGGCATGAACATCTGTCCATAGGCACAAGGGATAGGGAAATGTTGTCAGTTGTAGTCGCAATGCCCTGGCAACATGTATACAAAATGTGCTAAAAGTTGAAAGGGCTATTAATACTTAGATTCCTCAAGAATTTACTTATCAACCAGGAAAAAGGAAATCGATATTTATTAAATTCCAATCGGCTCACTAGTTTGGTCTCAAAGCTATTGTTTGAAGAAAGTTGAGTCTTCGGCTTTGCTCTTATGGCCCACTCGTATTTGAAAGAAGTAAGCTTAAAAATATGTTTCCGTCACAGGGATTTGGGCTCTTGGTCCGTGAAAGCAACTTTGTTGGATCTGGTGCTTTATCTCATGTGTATGTTCAATACCCACCTTTAAGATGCAGTGTTTCGAGAGTTGTGGGACTACACTATGATGATGGAAAAAAGTTAGTTCTTGCACCATATCCAAGAAAATATTCTCATGACTTCCCAAGTTGTGATATAGTAATTGTAAAGACAACTGGACTTGATCTATATTCATTGCAATTTTAACTAAATAGCCTTAAGTTTGTGTGGACAAAGAGATTTAATGTTAGTTGGTATGTGTACACACATGAGAGTCAGCTAGTACTCTTGCTTTGGGAATGCAGTGCAAGACATTGATTGGGTTTCAATTTTCTGCTGGAGGTATCATCCGATTTCCAAAGTTTGATGCCACAATGATGAAAGATGAAGTGAATAAGAAGCCTATTCTATGCCAGGAAGATGTCCATATAGCTACCATGTGTGAAGGTGTTACAAGTCTCAGAGGATTCAAAATGTATAAATCTCTAAACAAAAAAACAAGCTTGTATTTGGTAGTAGTTTAAGTCAAGAGCAATGATGGCAGAGTGTGCACTAGTTAAATATGTTGAAAAAGGGAATTGATTTGTTATTTCAATTATGAAATTTAAAGTTTATTTATATTTAATTGAGATATTTTGGATATTTGATTAGTTTTCAGAATTGATTAGATATTTTGAATTAATCAATTTTGTAAATTAATTAATGCATGTTCATGTTCTATAGGTATCTTTTGAAATGCAAATTGGTAAAGAATCCTAGGGATGATTTGCACAACTCATGTGCAAATGAAGAAGATTTTGAAAAGATCAATAAACTGAAAGTAAGATGAGCATTATGTGGAGTTATTCTAGGGAAGGATATTAGAGATTATTGCGCAAAAGGAGAACTTTGAGTCAAATCAAGAATTGTAATTGTGAACTGAAAGTGAACTTTAGCTAGACTAGAGAGTGGAGTTTAGAACTAAAGTCAACTGAAGTCAAACAAGGCTGCAAACATAAAGTTATCTTTAAGGAGTGATTGTATGCACAAAACACTATAGATTTTTGATATCTAAGTTTGAGGAGGAAATTATGGAATTGAGCTACAAATTGTCAAATTAAGCTCATTTTAAAGGGTTAGACATTTAGGGAAATAGGTTAGAAGTTTTATAGCTTAGAAGATTAGAGTCTTACAGTACGATAGGTGATGTAATTTTTTGATTTTCTGGGTTTTAGATGGAGGTAATTTGAAGATATGGGTTTTTGTACATTGGTGATTTTTCCAGATTTGTAAATGTTGATTATATGTTTCATTGACAGTAGAAGTAGCCAGACTTAAACCTGATTTAGGTTATGCTCTAGAATGATGTTTCTTTTATTAATCATTTTATTTGGAAAGTCAACCTTGAGTTTCTAATTAGAGAGTGGAGTTTAGAACTAAATTCAAATTTAAAGCCCAAACAGGGCTGCAAACATAAAGTTAATTTGAAGGAGTGATTGTATGTACAAAAAAGCTATAGCTTTTTGATGTCTAAGTTTGAGGAGGAAATTATGGAATTGAGCAACAAATTGTCAAATTAAGCTCATTGTAAAGGGTTAGACACTTAGGAAAATAAGTTAGAATTTTACAGCTTAGCTAATTAAGAGTTTTACAGTAAGATAGTTAATGGAGTTTTCTGCAATTCTTAGTTTAGATGAGATAATTTGAAGGCATAGGTTTCTGTACATTGGTGATCTTGCCAGATTTGTAAATGTTGCTTATCTGTTTCATTGACAGTAGAAGCATCCAAACTTAAACCTACTTTAGGTTATGCTTTGGAATGATGTTTGTTTCATTAATCATTTGATTTGGAAAGCTTTCAAGGAATGGAGTTCTATTTTTTTCTTTTATTCGAATTGTGATTTGCAATCTACCATTAATATTTGCACTGTGAATGAATAGCTGTGTATGGATTATAGGTTGATTTGTTTTGCAGTTCTATTTTATGAATTCCTTGGAAAGCAATAGGTATGGTTAATTAAATGAATCAACATTCTCCTTTCTTTTGTGTCCCTAATCTATCTTTTTCCTATTCTTTATACCCCCTATTAGAGTAGGTTTAGATAAGAATACGATCTCACAACAATAAAAAAGAAGCTCAATAACCAGCAAGCCCCTTGAACATTACAATTACATTGACCATTGAGCAATATCAACACAATTGAGAACCAACTACCAGGACCTTGGGAGTTAGATTACCATGTGTTGTCTTTATTTTTTAGGAGAAATAGAATAGAGATATTTTGTTTAAATGTTGTTGTGCTAAATTGACCATCAACACCTATGTGTTCAACTACAGTGGTCCACATTTTCAACATAAGCTAGGAAAATTAGCATATTGGAGACATGCCCTAGATGATCTGGAGACCGTGACATGGCTCCCCTACTTGGATTGGGAGATGTGGCCAGAGGATCAAGTGGAGATGTCATACATGTTGCTATCGTGATATTTGATTGGACTAACACGTTCTATACTTGAGAGATATTTATATCTGCATGTTTTTCGTAAGTTTGGACGATTTCATATGATGCCCCAAGGAGTTGCCCATTATGCAGCCGTGAAAAGATGTGACAAGTGGGGCCCATGGCGTATCTTATGATGTTGCTTGTACTGAGTATTATACATTGGCACCATGTGTGTGGGATTATGTTCCACAGGTGACAGATGTAGGGATGACAAAGGATTATTCTGAGTATTTCTACGCACATCCTTTTCTGAGGTTATCTAGTCTTGATGAGCTAGTTTCACTAGTTGATGATGATGACATGGCATCGAGACAGAGGGGGATGGAGAGGAGGAGAGTATTGGGGATGGAGGGATGAAAAGAATTGAGTGATAGGTGGTGACTTGGAGTGTAGGCATCCAGAATGCGGAGTTAGCAACCCCCTTTCTAGATTTTGTAGTTCCTAGATGCAAGAGGAGTATTATCATACCTCAGTTGGTGATTCCTAGGATTTGGATTGGAGTCCCTTCTCATTAGTAGCAGGCATAGATAAAGGCATTATAGGCATAGGTTTAGACCTTTTACGGTGAGTTAGTGTAGGCTCAGGCACGGTTTGAGATATTAGCGGTAGAGAAGAGATGTAGATAAACATGTATAGTAGGTACAAGCACAGGTTAAGACTCTTTAGGGTCAATTAGTGCAGGCTCGGGCACAAATTCAGATACTGATGGTTGAGAGAGATGCATATAGGTAGCATGTATGGAAAGTATAGGCATAGGTTGTCATACTTACTATATAGAGGGATGTGGTGGAAGCTTGAGGATAGAGAAAGTCGAGCCTATTATCGAGAGATTACAGCAGGCTGCATCAGCTACAGGTACAATATAATTCCTTAGAGAGATTTGACACACTACTCAGAAGTTACAATTTTATAGGAGTAAATATCATGAGCTAGTTCCTTTCGAGCGGTGAGAGAGCTTTGTACCGTCTCGATCTAGCAGATCATGGTCTCAAATTGTTAGCATGGGTGTTACTCAACCATTGCCTAGAGATAGGAGAGATCTTGGTGCAAGTTCATAGGTGGAGGAGGTACTGGTTTCGTGATGCTAGTACTATCTGGGGGGAGCTCAACATAGCATATTTTGATGTATACAATTTTGTGACCTTGATGATGTACTTCTTGTGATTAGACTTTATGATACAGTGCCATTTTTTATATTGATGTATCTCATCATACTTTTGGGATATCCTTGTACACTTTGACATTATGATTTTTGAGATTATATGATATGCAGTGATGATTATGATCTATGTTGATATGATGATAGATGTCTATGATGCATTTAATTTCTATGTCCATGATGATGATTCTAATGTTACAATACGCTATGGATGCAAATGATGATGCAATTGTTGTGTTATGATTCTAAGATGTTTTTATGAATGATGCCTAAATAATGTATGTAAGGGATTCTATGATGTTAATGAAATATGATGCCTTTTATGTTTTTGTTATTTTCTAATGCAAATAAATGATGTAATGAATGAATGTGTATATGATGATGTATATTTTTGTTGATGCTTATGTGATGTTTATATGTGGTGTATGCAATGATGATTTGATATGCTTTATGGATGATGGATTGGATTAAGCAAATGATGTAAGATGTTCCATGTGATGATTTTGTTGAATATGTATGGATGTGATGAAAATGATGTGTGATGTTTTGTAAAGATGAATGATGATTATGTGATGCAAATGATTATGCGGATGATTTTTTTCTAGGGTCTTAAGCTTAAATGAGTGAATCTATCCAACTTCCAAGAGTTGTGGGAAGGTTGTCATCAGTTGCTTCTTTGTTAAATTAAGCCTGAAATATTTCCCAATTCTTTTGGAAATCTAAAGAGACTCACTCATTTTAGCTTAGTGAACTAGTTCCCTAATGCCACTAAATGAAATTATTTTGATTATGAGATGCCTGTATTTTTGTATTTTTCAATGCAAATATTATGATGTGATGCATGAATGGATGAATGATGTAATGTTCCTAATGTATGCAAATGAGGATGCAACTGATAAGCAACTAAATGAGAATGATGTATTTTTGGTTAATGTCAAGTGTACTCAATCCATTGATAATAGAGATAACATCATTGTTGCAGCTTTGGAAACCCCATAAATACAAATGAAAACTAACATGGATGCAATCTACTCAAACCATGCAGATCTTGTATGCAAAATTTGTCATTTGTAACAACCAATTTGTCGTACTTTTATCATCATTGGGCCTTTAAAATGTTGAAAGTGAGTACAAGCAATAATGGTATATTTAGATCATGATGACCTGAGTACTACTTCAATGATGTTTGATAGTGCAAGTTAACACAAGCATATAAGTATAATTAAACCGAGATGACTTGAGTATTGCTTGCATAAACAGACAAGAGTTAATCCTTTTCCTATGCAAATTCGGAATGTCATCGATGATATTTTGTAGTGCACGTCTCACAACAATTTGCACAATAATAATGACCAAATCACATACAATAGACAAAGAAAAATCATACTCCTTCCTAGCTCCTCTAGTTTGACACATCATTGAGGGGTCTAGAGATATGATAACAAAAATTCAAGTACAACAATTGAAAATTTGTGTTTAACATGATAAACCCATGATTCAGAAATAACATCATCCATTTGGAGTTCAATTTTGATTTGATTTGGCTATTTTGATTTGGGTGTTCAATGCATTTTTGTTTGTGTGATTGATGTTCAACGTTGAGTTGCACTATGATCATTGTTTTGGGTCATGTTGTACTACTATTGTTTGTCTATTGGTTTAAGCCCAAAGTTTGTTTGCCCCCAGTGAGTTCAAGATTTTGCACCCAATCCAAGATGAGACATGACTATGATGACCAAAACCTAACCTAAAAACCTATGCTAGGGGCCTCGGGAGCTGATCAATAGATTAGCCTTGCTTATGTTGTACACGTAGAGACCACATAGTTTGACTAGATGACTCTATTTTTGACTGAATTTTGACATGATTTTGGTTCTTAATATGTTTTGAATGTTTTTGAATTTTTGATTTTATGAATGTTTTTTGATTTTTGATTTTATGACCTCAAGAATGTACACAAATCTGATCCAATTTAGGACATTCCCCCAGTGTGATGCGATAGGACAAACTAATTTTTAGAATGGGATGAGTAGTACTGGGGGAGATCATGATATAAACACTAGATCAAGCTATGATGTGAACATGGATGCATGACGGACACATATATGGAAGGGTGATGGATGATATGATATGATATGGCCGATTAAAGAAATAATATGTCCCACAAAAGAGGTAATCCAACCATGGATAAATGATAGATCAAAATGAAAGATTCACTGCAAAACATATCACACAAGCAACATATCTCTTGTCAGAAGATAATGATGGTTGATTGATTAGGATGCTAGGAATGATTGATTCCATAAGGCATGATGATGATAAGTACTTAGGATCACTGATTTCCTCTAAGTACGATAAGATTGATGTTTGTTGATGATTGATTGACAAAAGATATGATGATTGGATAATGTTTTATAGCTAGTCTCAAATATGATTTACATGATAAGATTCAAGGTCACAAAGGGACATGATGACATGGATTTTGATAAGCTAGGAAATATGGAATGGAAGAAAGTGAAGATAATGATAATTAATGGGATGATCAAGATCAACTAATTAAGATACAGACACAATTCCCAAGTATTTTTCCCCTATTCCTCATCAAGACCAAGGGCGAGAAGAAGGATGTATTTAGAAAGAATGATTGGATATGGATAAGGTGAAGGATATGGTACAAAAGATATGGATAGAGTGTATAGGATAAGATATATGTTGTTCAAGAAGATCCTTAACCTTGTTGAGATCAAAGGTGGGAAATGTGGAGGATAATATATGCATGATAGGAAGATGGAAGGACTTAATCATCAAGTTTCACAACCAAATATCCCTTTAATAAACCATGGCAATTGGTATTAGACTCATAAATGTTGGCCTATTAGAGTTATGATGGAAGAACCAAGGAATTATCCAAAGGTTTGGATTAAAGGATAATAATGGGGGATGAATGTTGGGTAATGGATAGGAGGTGGGAAGACTTGGTGATGGATAGATGGAAAGGATTGCAAGGTCAACATTGGCACACACCTTGAAGGGTGGTGGAGTGATGGAGAAAAAATGGATTTGGAAGACGATAGGCTTTTAGATGGAAAATTGGAGGAAGCTTTTGGATAAGTAAATTTGGATGCCAATTTAGATTTTATTTCTTCTATGAGACTTTTTGTAATCCACATGAATTTTGACTTTGATTTTTTGCTATGGGCCTTTGTGGCCTTTGAGATTTTTCTTTTTGATTTATAGGCCTTTGTGGCCTTGGGAGATTTTATTTTTTCTTTGATGGTCCTTTGTGTACGGGAATTCTTTTGATTTATGGACCTTTGTGGTCTTTGAAAATTTCCTTTTTTCTTTGATGGGCCTTTGTGGCCTTTTTTATTTTGGATCAAACTTTCTTTTATTTTGCACGCCTCTTCGAGGAGACATGTTGATCCTTTGACACATGTGGATTTTGATATGGAAGCTTTTTACATTTGGCACCCAAATTGCTTCCAAGAGAAATGGGAGGGGTGGATTGAGATGAATGGTATGGAGGTATTATGAATGAGTGAGTGTAGGTAGAATTTTGAAAGGGCGTCAATGATGTGTGCCTTTGTTGTTCTTGAGGAATAGGATATGGACCTAGGATAGATGGAAGGTTTGATGAACTAGGATGAGGACCTAAGATATATGGAAGGTTTGGTGGATTAGGATGAGGACCTAAGATAGATGGTAGTTTTGATGGACTAGGACACTTAGGTGTATAGCCAAGGCCATGGTAATATGGGTTTTCTTGAGAAAAAAAAGGTTCTAGGATACCTTGTTCATGAAGGCCTAATCCTTTTCCTTTGTAGTTCATAATTTGACATATTCATTTACCAATGGGATATGTATTATTCATGAAACAAGATGCAATTCCATTTTGAGAAGGACATAATATGGATGAAAGGATAGGTGTTGGAAGTAAACCAGATCGAATAAAGATGGATGATCCCAATTTGTAGGTGTGGAGTTCATGGATGGATAGTATAGGTGTGATAGGTTATTGACATGGGGATGATGGGGTACTTTGATCTTGACTTGGAAGAGGATCAGAGGTGTAGGAGATGAAGTAACTTTCTCTTTACTAGATACAAAATCATCATGAAGTGCTATGAAAGGAATATCTTGATCCTAAGAAGGATGAACATCCTCATGGAATGAAAGGGTATCCTTGCATGGAAGCATATCTTGATCTTGATGAGGAATAGAATCATGAGATTTTGTAGAAAGTATATCTTGATCATTATATGGTAGGACATCATTAAATAGGATGGAAGAGTTATCATGCTCCTGGGATGCAATGTAATCTTGAGATGGTATGGATTCATCAAATGGAGTGGAAGGAGGACTTGGAAGGATACTTTTCTCTTGAGATGGAAGGGAATCCTTGTGGATGAAAAGTGAAAGGAGGGGATCATCATAAAATTCTTGAGAGATGGGGTCTTGGTCAAATATTGGAAGAACTTGTGGAATTTTGGTATCATTGGATGAAGTGGATAGAATGTTTTGATCTTGAGGTGTAGAGGAGTCTATGACAACATGGTTTGGACTAAGAGATTGACATGAATCATTGGATATAGAAGATATGATAGAAGAAGGTGGTTGGATGGAATCATTAACTTGGGTGAAAGAATCTTGAGATTTATTTTTGCTTATGGGAGATGAAGACAGATGCATGACATGGTAAGATTGCTCAATATCCTTTGTGTTTGAGGATTGAGATTTGGGATTCTCATTTAAATTTTTCAATATTTTAAAGTAATTAAACTTGGATGATGTAGTTGTTGGTGAAGAAGGTGTCATGCTCGTATTTCTATCAGATGGATAAGAATAGATGTCTGACAACAAATATCTTTCTGTGGTTGTTTCCCTTTGCATATCCCAAATTTGTTGTTGAAGGTTCTTCATTTGGTGAGTGAGAGCAACCACTTGTTCAGGATTATTTTCAGGATTTTTGGGAGGTGCTTTCAATTGATTCACATCAAATTCTTCTAGTAATTTGGCACCTTGTTTGGCTATCATAAGGAGGTATTTTTCCCCATTTCTTTCGAAAATATTTTCTAAACACTTGTGGAAATTGGGGTCTTGTTCAGTATGTTGATATCTTCTTTGGTTATTTCTTCCCCATCAGTGTTGTTGAGTCCATGAAAAGGATTCTCTTCAGCCTCCACCATGGTGTTTTTTGTTTCACTATTTTGAGTTTTGGTGTTTTGAGTCTCAATGATTAGAGTTTCAATGGTTGGAATTTCAATGGTTGGAATTTCGACATTTGGCTCTTCAATGTTTTGATTCTCAAGTCCCCTTTCCTTGAGCTTTTGTTTTTGTAACCTTGTTTGAATGGGCATACAAGTGTTATAGTTTAGTCTAAACTTTGATCTAGGTTTTGGAAAAGTAACAAGGATTACAAGTAAGTCAAATAGAATGAAAAATTATAATGAGACTAGTTTGGATTTGACTATATAGCTTTGTCTCATGATGAGAGGATGATAAACCTGATGATGAAACTAGGCCTAATAATCAAAGGAGTGATAAATTTCATGATGTTGGTACTTTGTGATGTTAGATCTTAGTTTAGGTTGGAAAATTCCACTTGTAGAGGTCAATATTAACAAGTTTAGATTTTAAGGTACCTAAGGAATGATTTTGGACTTTGGGAAAGTTTCAAAATTTTAGTTCAAACTGTGAAACTAGAGGTAAATTTTCTTCCTAAATGAGGTACTCAATCTTTGGAAAATTTATGGATTTTGAAAATAGTAAAATATGTATAATTCAGGATTGTTCTTGCAAGCTCTTTTGTAGAAATTGAAGGTCAACCTCTCTCTAAATTCGTAGTATTGTGAGACATTTTTGATGTTCTTTTGGACTAAGAGGTTTGGACTTTAGTTTCTGAGTTTTAATCTTTCATGAAATCATTTGGTAACACACATGTTTAGACTCTATTTTACCTAAGGATTGGTTGAATACTTTTGAGGATTCCCAAGATGAGACGAACTGTCGAATAGGAGATGAACCTAGGTCAATGTTTTGCATTTTTCAAAAGGCATCAAAACAGAGACAAAAGGCAGCACAAAATATGCAAAATGCACCAGAGAATGTGCAAAAGGTGCCAAAACAGAAATAGAAGGCACCAGAACAAGTTCAGACTTGGTTTTTTGAAAGTTTCTTTGAGAATTTGCTTGTTTTTTCTAGTTTTTCAATGGGAGACTTGGTTGTTTCACTAAATG
>VDFB02087768.1:0-18123 GCA_007258455.2 Sequoia sempervirens | reverse complement strand
GCAATGCACCTACAACTTTTCAAAGGGCAATCATTAGCATATTTTTAGACATTTCTCATGATTGCATAGAAATTTATATGGATGATTTCACCACCTATGGTGCTAATATCACAATATCTCTTTAAAAAGTGAAAAATGCTTTGTGATGATGTAGGAAGGTGTAGTTCTTGGACACTACATCTCCCACAAAGGAATTCAAGTACATCCTACAAATATTGAGGTGATCACAAATATGCCCACACCTGTAGAATATAAGGATGTTAGGAGTTTTTTGGGCTATGTAGGATATTATAGGCGTTTCATTAAGGATTTTAGCAAAATAGCAGCACCATTGTATACTCTTCTCACTAAAGATGTTGAATTCCAGTGGACTGAAGATTGTGACAAGGCATTTTCTGATTTGAAGGTAGTCTTGACTCATGCTCTTGCACTCAAAGGACCTAATTGGAAGCTTCCTTTCCACATCCATACAAATGCATTAAATTATGTCATAGGAGCAATCTTAGGAAAAAAAGAAGGAGCTATTGAAAATGCCATTTATTTTGTCAGTAAAAATTTGCAAGGAGCTAAATTCAACTATACGGTGACAAAGAAAGAAATATTGGCAGTGATCTATGCCTTGAACAAATTCAGGCATTACATAACAGGTTACTAAATATTTGTGCACACTAATCTTGCAACCATTAGATATATCATGAATAAACCTATGATCTCTAGTAGGATAACAAGATGGTTATTGTTGATGCAGGAGTTTGACATAGCCATTGTGGATAAACCAGGGAAGACCAATGTTGTTGCAGATTTTCTTTCAAGGCTGACTGCATCAGGGGATAATCAGGTCATAGATGACTCTTTTCCTGATGAGCATCTATTCTCCATCAGTGTACAAACACCATGGTATGCTAACATAGCTAATTATCTGGTTACAAGTAGGGTTCCTCCTCACTTCTCGCCAAAAGAGAGAAGGGCACTCATTGAAAAATCTTTTCCTTTCTCATGGATTGTTGGATGTTTGTTTTATACTGGACCAGACATGTTATGAGGAGATGTGTGAGAGAAGATGAGACATAATATTTTGCAATCATGTCACAATGAACCATGTGGAGGACATTTTGTAGCCAAGAAGACAACAATGAAGATTTTGAACACGAGATATTACTGGCCAACACTCCACAAGGATGCAGGAAGGTATACAACAAAATGTGATAGATGCCAAAGAATGGGCAGACCAACCAAATCTGATGAGATGTCGTTTTACCCTCCGGTAGTAATCACTCCCTTTGATAAATGGGGACTAGATTTTGTAGGACCCATTGACCCTCCATGAAATGGTAAGTCTTATATTCTGGTATGCACTGATTATGTAACTAAGTGGGTAGAAGTTAAGGCCATGAAGCATACAAGATATAACAAGGTTGCAAACTTTATTTATTAGGAGATTTTCACAAGGTATGGAGTTCCAAGAGAGATAGTGACTGATTAAAGGGCCAATTCACATCAACCCTTGTTGCAACACTAGTTAATGAGTACAACATAAGACACAATAAGTCTACTCCTTATCACCCCCAGGCCAATGGCCAAGTTGAGGTGACCAATAGAGAAATTGAAGCTATTCTTACCAAAACAGTAGCTATCTACATAAAGGATTGGGAAAACATGTTACCAGAAGTTGTTTGGGCCTACAAAACTACTTGGAAAACAACTACAGGCTTCACTTCATTTGAGTTGTTGTATGGAAAGACAACCATGATGCCAATTGAATTTGAACATAAGACTCTTAGGACTGTAGTAGATTTGGGGATGGATATCTTTGAGGCAGAAAGAGAAAGAATCATGCAGCTAAATGCTTTGGATGAGATGAGGAGAGCAACCCTGTATCACACACATGTAGTGTAGAATTAGAGAATCAAGTGGCATGACAAATTCATCAAGGACAAGAAATTACAACCAGGTGACTGGGCACTGCTCTATGACTCAAGGTATCAGGACAATGCTGGAAAATTGTAGACAAGGTGGTTAGGACCATATGAGGTCACTGAAGTATTCCCTAATGGTGTTGTTCAACTCACTACTAATGACCCAGTTAGATTCAAGTTGCTTGTTAATGGTCATTGCCTCAGATTGTATCACAAACCAACTTCCAAGGAGGAGTTCCTGCAACAATTCACTCAACATGTTGCATCTGAGCTTCTTGTAGCTGAAGGAAATGGACCTAGTGTCCCTCCTTGCTAATTAAGGTATGTACTTGTCATAATAAAGACTTCCACTTCCATGGGAGTCCACTTCTTCACCCATCCACCCATTTTCCCATACATCTCCACCTTTCTCTCTCTTCCATCACTTCACTTCACTCCACTCCACCTCATTCCACCTCATTTTCATTAATTGTTCAACTTATTTCCTAAAAAGGTGAACAATACTTTCTCGGCAATCTTTGCAACAAATCATCCACTCATTCAAGTATGTGTGCATTAATTGCTATATCTTAATTGTCTTTAGTGCATTCATTTAATTGTTGTACATTAATATAGACATTCACCATAACATGCCATTATTCCCTACCCTTGTCAAATCATCATCTCGCATGTGAGGAAACATGCCCAAATTTAGGTTGGGGGAGGAAAAAGATGTGAATACTTTGCCCACGTGTCAGCCCATGCTGGTCTATGTTAGCAAAATTTAAATTGAGCCAATTTGAAATCTGAGTGAGAGGACGACTTGCATGTGTGAGGTGACACCAACTGTCACTGCCATTTCTCTCCATCATAGCTCTCCTTTATTACTTCTTCCTTTCCATTATTGACCCTATCACAATCTCAAGCTACAAACAAAAGGTAAAAAGGGAAAATTCAGTCGACATTGGCATTGGAAATTTGGCAAGTGTCGCAGGAAGGTGAATTTGGTTTTCAAATGAGAATTGCAGGAAGGAAACAACAGAGTGATTGTTTGATTGTAGACAATGGGAGGTGGGTTAATTCAAAATGAACCCATGGTGCATGATGTATTATTGCATGATGCACCCTGCCTAGCCAAATTCAAAAATTGCAGGTTGTTAAATTACCTCCTGAAGCTAGATGGTTTTGATGAAGATATTGCACTAGAATTCATCTAGACATTGTCTGAAGGGAAGGCCACAGTAAAAGGGTTGGAGGTCATGGCAATTGAAGAAAGGATTGCAGAAGTTATAGGGTTACCTATCGATGGTGAAAATTACCCTGCCTCCAGAGACGCCAGGTCAACTAGGGCCAAATTTACATAATCGAGCGACCCTCCATTGAGCATAGATAAACAAGTTGCAAAGAGAACCTCTCCGCCAGAGCCATGGAAGTAGGTAGTTGTTTATGTCATAAGATACATCACCTATGAAGGTCACCTGTCGAATCTACATTTTGTACACTTCAAACTTTTGAATCACATGAGGCACGGGAGAAGGATGAATGTGTCAAACATGCTATACAACCTTCTTTCAATCATGGCGACTGAGACTCAAAAAGATAGGGACAATTCTATTTCCCACCATTGTCTAATTAAATTGTTAGTTGAGAAGTCTCTGCATGATATGTCTAGAATGACCTGGGAAGAACTCATAAAAAATATCAAATTAGACCTGAGCACTTGCGACCTAGGGTTTTACCTCAACCTCGTAGGTCTAGCAGGAGATTGAGCACAACTGAAGCCACTCTTGGTGCTTCAACCTCTGGTGCAAGCCCTAGTGTAAACCCTCCTGTAGCAAAAGAAATCGTAGGAATTAGTTCTTCTAGGACAGAACACTCAGACAAAGAAAGTTCCTCCCTAGATTCTAATGATGATGTTCCACCTAGAATCATTAGGGCACATGAGAGAGGCAAAAAATGAGAAAAGGAAAAGCTAAAAAGTAGCCGACAAAAAAAAAGGAGGTACCAAGCTCTAAGAAGCGGAAGGTTGACACTGTTCATCTTGCAACCAAAAAAAATATGAGAGCCCTCCCAGGAAATCAAGACCAGCCAGGCCAGTCTTTGGTATGCCTCCACAGGAAAGCCTAAGTCTAGAGAAATATCACAGGGGGGACACAAAAGCTCCAGTGGGGCAAGTGAATGTCGAGGAAGAGGATATATTTAAGACGACAACAAACATAACATTGACAGATCTTGTTGATATTGCAAAACAAGTGGAGAATCAAGGGTATGAGGAAAATCAGGATTTCCTATAGCAAGATATCCTACATCATGAGCAAGAACAAGAATAATCAATGCTTCTACAGCTGAAATTGACGGGATAACTTGAATCCTTGTAGTTAGTACTATATGGGGAGCAAGCATCAGTGCTAGGGAATATGCTAATAGGAATACATAACCCCACTAATTTTTCAATGCACATGGTAGTTATGCATTTATGGAAAGAGATGCAAAGAAGGGAAGAAAAATGGAAGGAGGAGAAACGCATATTGAAGAAGGAAATACAAAAGAAAGATGAGGAGATTGAATACAAGGATGCAGAAATTGCCACCTTGAAGAAGAAGGTGGATGATATGACAACCTTGGTACCATAGATTTTAGAGTGCATGACCCCTCCAAGGGTCTATGCTCTGCATTTGAAGAAGAAATATCTTTCTTTTAAGTTGGAAAAGATTGTCTCAGGTTTGAACCCTTCCATTGAGACTCCTATTGAATTTTTCAAAGCTCATCGAATTACTTCTCGTGAAATGAAGAATTTGTTGTGTGAATTTTATTTGCACAATTATTCTCTAACTCAAGACCATGATTGAAATCCATTGCTATATGTGGGGGATGTCCAATAAGGGCATTTATGTCTTGGGTACAAAATGAGATCAGTTGAGGACAACAATATGGGGCTTATAAGCACGCAAAATTAGCATTATGCATTTGATCAAAATCACACTCATCCATTCATCAGGGTAAATTCATCAACTTAAATCAAATAAATCAAACTTGATCCTATCATCATCTCTTTGATTAAATAAATCAGTAATTTATTTAATTAAATCTCAGATCATCATTCATCTCCCTTTGATTTGATTTAAATCCCTAAATCAAGTCAAATTGGTCAAAACGGCCAAATCATCATCCTAGCTAATTAATCTTGATTTAATCTAATGCTAATCTCACCCACTTGCATTCTCTAGATTTGGCCACTTGCACATGAAATTTCATTTAATTGATTTATCAAAATCTTTATTTTCAACTTGGCATAAAGGGAGAATATTCTCCAAGTTTGAATCTCCCCCCAAGTGGACATGTACACCAAACAGAGCATTTATGAGGCCTTACATGCCTCTTACATGTCCCCTTCCAAAGTCAAAATCAACATTTATTGCAAATTTGAATTCAAATTCTCCCTCTCATGGGCACTCTTCCAAAATATTGCACATGCATCAACCACTCACATGATGACAAGTGTCCTCAACTCATTTGCTTGATCTTTAGTCCCACATTGGTCCCTCTTCAACACTCAGCATTTGAAAATCTTTAAATACAAGCTTCATCTTTGAGAAAATCCTTCACAATTTTATGCAAGGTTACTCTCGTCATTTAAGATTTGATCTTGTCCATTTCACTCCATCATCTCCATCATTTACACAACTTGAGCTTTGATCAAGGGTTGGGAAAGGGTCACTAGCACATGTGACACCAATCCACTATGGGATATGTTTAATGTCATGTTTTTGTATGCTTTTATTTGGTTTCCCTTGTTTCATTTATGGCATGATTAACATGGCTTATTATTCCATAGGGATGTTGAAATGTTGCTTCATTTTAAACTAACCAAATGTAGATTTTGACATCTACAAAATGGCGCTAGAAGGAGGGCTCTTTAAAAGCATGATTTACTATCTCATAGCGATCTTGAGTTTGCTGGTTGAACTAAGTAACTAAGCTAATGGTGTGCATTTTTTTTAGTAAGCGTAACATTTGTAAAGGATTCTAAAATTTCTGCAAATAAGCAAACATAATATTGAATGATTGATATTTTGAATGTTTGCCTCTTTTTTGAAGGGCCTTGTTTATGTTTCTACATTTTAAGTGCACTTTTGAAATAGAAGATTTTATCAGTAGAGATCGGACCCTATTTTATTTGAAGAGAAAATTTGCGTAGGAACAGTCTAGTTTCTTTAAGGAACACATGCTACCCAGTTACATTAACACTGGTACATTTCTTAATGCCCATCTGTTCAGATTATTGCTATGAATTCAGGGCCTCTGTCGGGTATAGGACCATTGGGTGTTTCCCAATCAATCCTGTGCAGGGAACTATAGTGCTAATCGTGATGCTCTGCTTGCAATCCACAATTTGAATGTTTTTTGATTTTGAAGGGACTGGGCACTGAACCTTGGACTATTTTGTGATGTTAGAAGTTTAGGACCTTATTGTATATGGTACCTTTGTATGCTGCCAAATCAGTTGTGTTCCCCACCTTATTTGGGTAATGATGGTTGGTAATTATGGTAGATTGCATTTGCATTGCTTAATTTGTATATTCTGTTGATGCTGAAGTGATTGGATATTGAACCTCTAATAAGTTTGGTTGCTAGGAATTCAGTGCCCCTTTTGGTATTCTATTACCCTTTTATATTTCCAAATCAATTTTGTGCGTCAAGCCTTGATCGGTTGCTGATGGTAATAATCGTCGATTGTGCTTCCATTGCTTAATTTACATGTTTCCTTGATGCTGAAATGATTGGACGTTTGTTGGGAATTTCAAGTTTATCTTGGGTCTAAACTGTGGCATAAAAGTGGTTGTGGATAGGTAGCTGGAGGTTACATTCCTATTAATTTTGTTTGCCAATTTTGAATGTGATTGATTGCAACATACTCTCATCCATTTCTAGCTGTCTTGTCTACTTCCCTGGCCTGGCCCATTCCCAAAACAGCTTTGGACACTTATATATATATAAAAAAAGGTCTCTCCTTTGCATTGGCATCTATCTCTATGTTATAGGTCTCTCTTTTTGCATTGGCTTCTGCCTCTATGTTATAGATCTCTTTTTTGCTTTGGCTATATAGATTCATGACAGTAAAAGGTGGAATGGGGATTGAAAGATAGAAGTTTCTTACTGAATCAACAGGAAATGCCCAGCTGCTTTGAAACTTATTGGAAATGCCCTTGGCACTCATGATCATTGACAATGTGCTGCTTGCAGTGGTCACTACTGCCACTGCTTATACTCCTCTTGTTTCAATCACCTGAGATGACGCAGGCAGAATCTCAATCTCAACAAAAGGTTAATGGCATCAGAAGTGAAGCAAACGTATTCATAGATGTCTACCAGGAGAATGAACAATATGCACAGTTCAAGTAGCTTTAATGATGCTAAAAAGACCATTCGCTAGACTATTCATCTACCAACGCTGGAAAAGACATGCTGTTAGACATTCTGCGCGCCCTCTGCGACCTGGTAGACCCTGCCATGGGCAGGAGAATTGCCAACGCTGCTTTCATCTACTCCATGACAAGCTGTACGCCATCCACAAAATAGCGCCCTGTCAAAAAAAGATTTCTGACTGCAAATGAATAGCTGAGAAATGGTGTATTTCGCGCAGTAAGGAGTGATGGAAATTTTTGTTTAAGAATTTAATCTGATCCTATGCGTTGGTTGGAGGTCTAAGTCAAATAGCCCACATAGAGGGCTCTTTCATCAACGGAGTTGTTGGACATATTCATTTAAAGAGAACATCATACAAAGTTCAAATGACCACTCACTAAATTGCAGAAGCTGAATTCAAAATCTGAAAGCGCGTGAAGTTAGTGTCTATGCTAAAAAGTATATGGTGCCATGAGACATTTATTATTTTCTTTTAATGTTATGATTTGAATAGATTCACTCATATTGATCAGTCCTTGAATACAGCATGAGGTACATAATAAGTGTGCGAAGAAGCATAATCTTTCAAACAGCAGATGAAGATCTCCGTGTCATTAAATGTTGATAGGTGTTCACACTAATATACAACCCAGCTTTTTTTTTGCAGGTTCAATTAAAGAATATCAAGATGTCATCATGACGGAAGGACCAAAATCTTCGCTTGTCTATATTTGATTTGTTTGTTTGCATTGATTTTTGATTAAGCCTTTTCCCCAAAAGCTTTATAGTGTGAAAAGTGGTAATTCATTTGTTAGTCTAAAAAAGCATTAAGTTTTTATTATTTGAACATAGTTCTTTTTTTTTATCAATGATTAAGTTTAATATGGGGTTGCATTAATCTTTGACTTTTGTTAGTCTAAAAAAAAAAACATTGAGTCTTTATTTTGTTCTTTCATTTGAAGTCAATGATTAAAATGAACTCAATTTAATCTTTTGATTCTCACATACTTCCTTTTTGTTTAATAGGTACAAACTAACAACTTAAGGAAAATAGGTACAAAGGAAAAGCAAAGGCGAAAAGGTGCAGCAAGAGAAGGCTATCAAATGAAGACCTAAAGGAGGAGGGATTTTTTTTGAAAACACAATGTGTTTTTAACACTTTAAGTGTTTGATCAACACTTCACGAAGTTGTTTATCTTTCGTTTTAGAACACTAATTTTCATTTGGGTCTAAAACGAACAATTTGATTTTCATTGCAAAAGGCTTAAAATGAATCTTAGGACAAACTCACTAGATTTTGTTTGAGGTTAAGAATTGAACAATCAAAACTCACACTTCATTTTGGTGCTTTAAAACGAACTCACAATTGCTTTGAAGGCTATAAAACGAACAAGTGCTTGAATTGTGTGATTTTGTCTTTGAGCGTGTATCCTCCTTGCTTTGTGCGATCTAGGGTGCAAGAGAAACACTCAAAATACATTTTATTGCTTTGAAACACTTCAATTTGGGCTTAAAAATTGAACATCTTGTGCGAGTGTGAGTAGGGGCATTTTCGCGTACATTCTCTTTCTTTGTGCCATCAAAGATTGATCGAGTTACGAATTGTGTTTTTGCTTGCTTTTGTTTATCTTAGAGGGCCTGCCTTGGGGAAAAAGTACTCACCCAAGGGACGACTCAACCGGTAACACTCTAAAGCCAAGAGTATTTCCAGCCGGGATATAAATGTGGGTATTGGTTAAATGCCATTATCACGCGGTTGGCTCCAACAGGATGGATCCGAAAGGGGACTCTTGCCGTATGGGTCAATCTCCACGAACGAAAAGTCTGAACTAGAACCCTTGTTTTGTAGTGGCCTATTTATCCATTGAGCGAGTTTATCGAAGTGGTGCATTGGAACTTAGATTCGAAGAAGTTACTTGCCATGTTCGATCTTGGTTGAAATATAGAGGTTAGGATTTCATCATACCTCTATATTTTTCCTTGGTTGCATGTAAAATCATCTCTTCTATGAAGGGCACAAGGCAAGCCCACTAAGAAAAACGTACCCATTAAGCTAGGGTGTCATATTGCTTGTTTGAAAACACAATGTGTTTATCGAAAACATTTGCAAACCAACATTCAACATCATCATCAAGACTTCAAACCCCTTAGTTTGAGCAAATACCTTTGAAAAAGCCCAAGAACTATTGCTTACCCTTGGGATTATGTCCTTAGAGGTTCCTAAGTAATTGGGTTTACATCTTAATTTGCTCTTACAAAGGTCAACATTAGGCAACCCTTGTCCTGGTTTTTTGGAACTTCCACATAGCACTTTGTGGGACGAAAAGAAGTTGTGACATTGGACATTCAGTTTGAAACCTAATCACGAAGTGTGTTTGTGGTAAAAAGTACTCATTAAGCAAAAATAACAAATTGGACCCCACACATGTGCTTGATATCTCTTGGTCATATTGGTCTTTTGATTGCTCTTAGAGAAAAGTGTGTTCTTCAATACCTTGGCCTAGTAAACAAAGTCTCTCTAAGTCTCTTAGGATCATCAAAACTTTCATCTATCTTCCAAACATTCATCAATCCATCTCACCAAAACAACTTTAGATCTTTGCAAACATCATTCTAGACTTGGGTACATCCTTAAACCAAATCAAAATCATTTGTTTAGTTAGATGTATGGGAATGCATCCTTTTTCATACATTTAATTAAATTAGCAATCCTTTGAACAAATTCATCCTAAGATCACATCCAACATCGTAGGGTTTACAAGTTCATCATCCAAATCAAACAAAATCAACATCAAACCCTAAGTCTAGCATTGATTCAAAGTTCCTAAATGTTTGTCACTCATATCATTTACACATTTCATCCTCCATCTCGTCATTGGTCCTAAGAACCTTAGAGGTCAATTTTGTAACAAGGTCAAAACACAAGAAGAACATGGAATATAAACTTGATCCATACATCTTGGGTAATCCAAATCAGTTGAATCTTCAAAGCCTTGCAATGCCTATCAATTATCAAAGTCCATGCATAGGATCATTGCCTTTGACGAATATCAATAGCACAACGAATGTGAGTATGCCCAATTTGAATTTTTAAACACATCTCCCCATGATAGATTTAAATCAAAGTCCAAACTTACAAGTCTATCCTCCAAACAATCAATACATGAGTCTTCAAACGAGCAACATCATTCCACCAAATCCCTACAAACCAAATGTGGATGTACCAAGTGCAAGTTTTCGAAACATGAATCCTAACTCAGAAAACTTTGGAAAAATGATTCCCAATACCAACAATGTTCATCCCATCATGCCAAATCTAAACATCATCCCAAATTAGAACATTATCCAAAGTCAATTTTCCCATAATCCCATTCAAAAACTGCAAGTAGGCATCCCAAATCCGCTTAAACAAAAGCCAAATCAACTATCTCAAGTGAGTCAAGATCAAAATCAAGAACAAATTTGGCGAGATCAAATTGCAGAACTTTCCAAAATAGTTGAGGCATTGCGCCAAGGGAAATCTCCATCACCATTACCTACACCATTCCTTGGTTTAGGGCTTCCCCCTTTACCTAAGACCAATCACGCCACCCAATTCAATCCAACTAACGTCAATCAAACCATCACGTCAAATCCTTTGAATATACCATCAACATCACACCAATGGATGGTATTTAATCAAACAACAACATTGATCCCAAATCAAAATATGGTTTCCCAAGGACCTATCACCTTGGTAATTCCAACCATCATTATCCCTTCAATCATTCCAAACACCACTATCACACCCATCACATCTCAACCTCTCACTACCATGATCGCTCCGAGCGTATCTCAAACACTTGTCACTACATCCAACATGATTATAAATCCACCACCACCCCCACCACCACCAACTTCCACCACATCAAACCAATACAACGCGACATTACAAGCTGCTTTTCAAAAGGGATTCCAACAATATCTAGCCATGCAACAAGCAACACAAGCTCAATAAGTGAAAAAATCCTCTCAAGTTGCCCAAGCCTCTCAAGCTACCCAACCAACACGAGCACAAACACAAAAGATGACAACTATTGAAAACAAGGATCAAGATCAATCCATCACTAAGCACACGTTTACTCCATCCAATGATCAAATGAATATATGTCAAGAGTCACTTCTCAATCATGATCAAAATACACTGACAATACCCAACAATGACCCAATTCAAGAAATGTCAACATCATTTGACCCTATGGTTGAAGACATTAGAAATCTCTCCACCGCAATTGTCGAAAACAATGATCAAAACCTCTCCATCGAGGAGCACATTGAGGATGTATCTACACAATCCAATGATCAACTCACCATACATCAAGAGCCACTCTTTAGTGATCTATTTCAAGGAGTGTTAGGATTATTTGATCCAATTGACATAATGCACAATCAGTTCACCTATGATCATGTTGAAAATGTCTCTACATCGCCTTATGGGTTAGAGGACATATCTCAAGAATTTATTCCAAAGCATGATCAAAATCTTTCACCAAGGTCTAGCAATGGTCCTTTCCAAGACATGTTGACCCCCTTTGACCTCATGGTTACAAATACTGACAAAACCTTGAATTTGACACTTGAGGATAATGAACCACTTACCATGTCTAATGAAGATATCCAAGCACCATTTGTAAGCGATCCATCCTTTGAAACCGACCCATGTCAAGAGCTTGATCCAAAGCATATCGAAAGCAATCCCAAAATGAATCAAGATAAAAAATTTGTATCTCCAAGATACTACAATGATCTAATGGATATTCTCCTATCCACACAAGATGATCACATCCACATAGTACTTACTCCTCCATCTACCCATGAGATGCTTTGTACAGATGGGCACATAGATGATCTTCATCTAGAACAAGATTTTGTTACACAAAAAGAGCAGATTCTTAACTCCTACAATCAAACGGAGTTGTCAACATCAAGATCAAATATGTCCCAAACTCAGATTGAGGACATCATGAATAAAGATATCCATCATTATCCGCTCAACAAAACAAGTCAAATAGAACATCCAGAGTTAGCAGAGCAGCAAATTGAAAGAACGTCAACTATGGTGGTCATTTGTCAGAGCATGTTTACTGAAAAAGATATCTCAAAACAAGCAGAATCAAGGAATGAAGGTGATACTATCACCATACTGGGGGCAACTTCGTCTCAAGCAAACGTCAACATAGAAAGCACGAAGAGTCCTTATGATGAAACTAGTGTCAATACTACAACCAGTCACGCCATGAATCTTCATCCACCCATTACCTCATCCACAAATTGGGACCAACGTCAAAAGAAATATTTGAATCAAAGTACAAAGAACGTTATCAAATCAAAAGAAACTGAGAAGCATAATGGACAAATAAAATACAAATGGATACCAAAGAATACAAAGAAAGATCATCCCTATCAAACTCCATCAGTCAAAGAAACTATGGGGAAAAATCAAAAAGGGAAAAGTATCCATCAAGAATGTCCACAAAAGAAAAAGCAGGTTTTCCAAGCAACATACAAAGTGTATCAAGCAGTTGGTCCTAATCCCATGTACACTTCTGTATCCACCCATCATTGCTCATCTTCCCAAGTTTGGAGAGTCAAAGTTTCCAAACTATTAACCAATCCATCTCTTATCCCTAAACACACTCCATCCATGCCTCCACGCATAATATCCAATTCTTACATTGACCATGTATTGGCAACGACCCTTCATCATAAGGATTCTGAAAGCAATCTATTGCGATGTACGCACAGAGACAAAGTCAACTCCGGTATCAACGAAGCAGATCAGAAATCCAAAAAATTGTATTCAAGTGCACGTATCTTGGCAAAGCAGCTTCTTCAAGCAGGATATCAATGGCACGTTATGACAGGGGCATCTACGTCAACACCACCAGGTGGTTCAACATGAATCTTTCAAAAAAAATCAAAAAAATCAAAAAAATAAAAAATAAAAAAAAATCAGAAAAAGGATTGAAAACAGTAAAGATAAAAAATTGTCCTCTAGTGAAAACCACTACGGTGGCGCTTTGGGCAAGACCATGATGAAAACCTGGAAAACAGGCATCATGTGTAGAATCGAGCATCTATGTGCACCAGTTCAGATGAAAGCATCTCATCCCATCCATAATAAATCGAGCATTCCATCCATCTCATCCATAATAAATCCATCCATCCATAAACCATTGATCCAATCCATTTGCATATATTTGCATCCATCATCTCGGTTATCTTGATCTTGATGACATTTTGGGGCATTCTTTACGCTTGCTTATGGTAAACATCTTGATATGGGTCATTTTCATTGATCCTATCCTATGCAACATTATCTGAGCCATGAAGCATTATCCAATGAGCTTTCTTTATCTGAACATCTCATCTTATCACAAGATAATCCATCCCATCCTTCTTATGCTTACCATATCCATCCATCCATACACCTATCCAAGCATCCACCCATCGCACTCCATACATTGCTAGACATTGGGGGCAGATATGTACATCTTGCCTTGAGAATAAAACTTGATCTATATCCTCCAACTTATGTGGTGATCCAAACATTGGCAAACATGAAGTAAAATTGGTCAAAGCATTTGTATCACTAGCCCATGACACATTTTGACGAGAAGACATTCCTTATCAGTCTTCAAAAAATCAAAAAATCCAATCAAAAAATCATCATCTCGGGATATCCTTGTGTTGCTTAACACTATCCTTGCATTGTCGTGTATCCTCGACAATGTTATCATTATCAATCCTGATCAATCTAGTCTTTGCATTGTTGTGTATCCTCAACAATTTTATCATCAATCCCAATCAATCAAATCATTGCATTGTTGTGTATCCTCAACAATGTTATCATCATCATCAATCCTAATCCAATCCTTGCATTGTCGTGTATCCTCAACAATGTTATCATCATCAATCCATCGACCTGATTGATCAACCTTAGCTTGGTTTTTAGCAAAAATCTTAAACAGAGCACTGATATCATCACACATCCATATCCAAATCGTCAAAATCATGCGAAAAGTCCAAAAACAGGTCAAAAAGCCATTCAAAAAGTCAAAAACAAGGTCATCTTGTCGAACTACGTCGTCTCTGAGCTTAAACGTAGGCAAGGCTCATCTTTGATCAGCCCCCGAGACATCAAAAAATCAAAAACATTTGAAAAGCATCAAAATCCAAAAACTTTTAAAACATCTTAATCCAAAAACATTCAAAAAACATCAAAATCCAAAAACATCAGAAAATCAAAAAATCAAAAACATCACAAAATCTAAAAATCCAAAAATAGCCTCAAAACATTCCAAAAATGTCAAAAACATCCAAATATTTGAAAAAATCCACCCATCTCATCTCGCTTTCACCCACAATAATCAATCATCCATAATAAACCGATCATCACCTTCATCCTTTGGCAACACAAACAAAAACAATCATAGCAGTCAGCAAAAGCAAACTTCAATCGCAAAATCAAAATTGAAACAACAAACCATTGAACATAAAATCAAACTCTTGATCAGTCGCAAACATGTCAGTCAACCTTATATCAACAGCCTATCAATCAACTTATCAAACCATCATCAACCTATACAATGCATGTCCTAGGATATATCATTCCAACAATGGGCATCATTTTGGATATCACCCTGGATTCTTATCCTATCAAAACAAATCCCTTTGGCTGAAGGTATGAAGAACATTGACTTGTTTGTGTACTTGATCTTTTCTTTTGATTTATCTTATTGCGCTCATTCCAAGGACCTCTCAATGATATCTGAACGAAGGATTTAGAGAGATAGGAATGGGGCAACGATCATTATCTTTTTTCTGCTGTGCTTGTTGGACGCTCTTGTAATATAACTTGGAAAATACTTGCTTTGTTAGGTACGCCCTAGCAAGGTTTCCGTATGTCAAGTGTGAACAAGAATACTCCTATCTGCTTGTTGAGTCAAAGTCCATCACACTAGATACAACGCCATCCTGGTCCTTCATACCTTGATGCATCATACTTAGGCGTGTAATCAAACATAAAGTAAGTGACCCTTTGAAAATCCCAATCCTTGATAAGCAAATCATCATCATCATCTATCATCATCATTTCTAATAAAGTCTCGACCAATCATGGACTTGTTGGATCCTCTTGTCATCATCTCATTTTCGTGCTAACATAACATCACCAAGGCATCGCCAATGCATCCATCATGCATCCATTATGCATTCATCTTGCATCCATAAATCATCGGAATTCTGCTTATCATCTCACATGCATCATCATCATAATATGGATCTGTTAGTCTAAGCATCTCATAAATCATCCATTGCATAATCGCAACATATCACATCATCAATCTCATCCATCTCCTATCATATCATCATTTAAGTTGTTTAGGATAATATAGATTTGTTATTCTAAGCATCTTGAAATCATCTCATTTGCATCGTCATCCATAACCATTCATTTTGAACCTCTTTATCATGAGATCGACCCTCAAATCGAATCTTTTCACTCGATCTCTCGAGGGGGCAATGTACCAGTGTACTTCTTTCCGCTGGGGCATCCAAAAAATCAGAAAATTTTTAAATTTTGATCACGGCAAGTTTATTCTTTGAACCAACGCAACAAGTACATTGCTTCAAAGAGGGGCAAAATGTAGACACGCAAAATTAGCATTATGCATTTGATCAAAATCACACTCATCCATTCATCAGGGTAAATTCATCAACTTAAATCAAATAAATCAAACTTGATCCTATCATCATCTCTTTGATTAAATAAATCAATCATTTATTTAATTAAATCTCAGATCATTATTCATCTCCCTTTGATTTGATTTAAATCCCTAAATCAAGTCAAATTGATCAAATCGGCCTAATCATCATCCTAGCTAATTAATCCCGATTTAATCTAATGCTAATCTCACCCACTTGCATTCTCTAGATTTGGCCACTTGCACATGAAATTTCATTTAATTGATTTATCAAAATCTTTATTTTCAACTTGGCATAAAGGGAGAATATTCTCCAAGTTTGAATCTCCCCCCAAGTGGACATGTACACCAAACAGAGCATTTATGAGGCCTTACATGCCTCTTACATGTCCCCTTCCAAAGTCAAAATCAACATTTATTGCAAATTTGAATTCAATTCTCCCTCTCATGGGCACTCTTCCCAAATCTTGCACATGCATCAACCACTCACATGATGACAAGTGTCCTCAACTCATTGGCTTGATCTTTAGTCCCACATTGGTCCCTCTTCAACACTCAGCATTTGAAAATCTTTAAATACAAGATTCATCTTTGAGCAAATCCTTCACAATTTTATGCAAGGTTACTCTCGTCATTTGAGATTTGATCTTGTCCATTTCACTCCATCATCTCCATCATTTACACAACTTGAGCTTTGATCAAGGGTTGGGAAAGGGTCACTAGCACATGTGACACCAATCCACTATGGGATATGTTTAATGTCATGTTTTTGTATGCTTTTATTTGGTTTCCCTTGTTTCATTTATGGCATGATTAACATGGCTTATTATTCCATAGGGATGTTGAAATGTTGCTTCATTTTAAACTAACCAAATGCAGATTTTGACATCTACATAAGCAAATAGAATCCAACATCCCTCTAGTCGTCAAAGCTGAATCAAGGAATCCAAGGGACATTTACAGGGAATGGAACAAAATGCTTTTTAGACCTAGTTATGGTAATAGGATTATGCCTTGGATAGAAGTAGTCTACAGTGAGTATGAGGTGAAGGCAAAAGAAAAAGAGGAAACTATGAAGAGATACCTCTCACAAAGATGGAATAGCCTAGCTGATGAGCTAAAATAGGTTGAGCCTCATTCCATCCAAAACTATGCTGCAACACTCAAAAGAATTGACAAATATATACAGATTGGAAGAACAAAGGTACAATTTTGGCTTCCCTTGACTTTTCAACCACCCATTCGATGTGGCCCCTACCAAACTTCAGGTTTTACCACTATGATATTGTTGTAGAGAGACATAGATGGAGAAGATTGAACAGATTGGGAGGATTCTATTGGGACCTTGATTCACACACAACAAACACTGATGTAGGACAGTTGTCAGTTGCAAATTTCAAAGTATTGACCAAGTAGAACAACCCTTCCCTTGCTGGAGGACCAACAAAACCTTAGGTTGGGGGGAGTGATGAGTCTAGTTTATGGTCTAATTTTGGGTAGAATTTATGATTTATTTGTTGAAGTTGTCATGGACCTTGATGTTAAGTGTTGATATTTTTTTGAAATATTTCCTTTAAACTATAAACATTGGGCCTAATATTATTTATGCAATTCTTTAATGCCATTGGCATGTTATATGGACTATCTATATCAATTCTACATGTGGTTAATGAATGTTATTTAAGGTGGTTACATATACGCAATTATCGTGTGTACTAACATTGCCATGCAAATATAATTTGAGGATACTAAATTGAGAAAGACCACCAGCTGGGCATGCACCATAATGTTCAGCAAGGGAATCGTTCAAAGGTAAAAGGAGGTTGACGACAGGAGATTCCTCATGCAAATCAAATGTAACCACCTTGTAAATGATCTTTATTGATGTTGAGAAAATATAGAAATTACTGCTCTGCTAAATCTGCGTTGAGGTAGGCACGTCTGACCAGATTCCATGCGTGCATAACCACCTCTCCACTTTCTTTGCTTTCCCTAAAATGGCATCCTCCAAGTTCGTGGATTTGACCACCTTGCTTAGTTGGTGGTATAAATAAGGATCAGATGCTCCTTCTTAGTAG
>VDFB02087766.1:115666-152425 GCA_007258455.2 Sequoia sempervirens | reverse complement strand
TTGGCCAAAAATTGTAAACCAGTATTGTGGGATCACCCATCTGAGATAGATGCCAAAGTAAGCAAATTTCCCTAAATTTGAAAAATGCATGTTTTTTGTACCATATGGAACATTATTAGGTCATAAAATATGCAAGGGTTGATGGTAGACCCTATGAAGGTTACACTAATCATGACACTACCAACGTAGAAAACACCTTCAAAAGTAAAAAACCTTTTTGGGTGATACTAGATATACCACTGTAAATTTATAAAATGGTATGCTAGAATAGCTACATCGATGGAATAACTACTCAAAAATAATTATGGTAGAAGCATTGAGTGGAATGAGGAATTTCAATAAGCATTTGATACACTAAAGAACAAAATTGTTGAAGCACCAATACTTATTTTCCCATATTGGAATGCATCATTCCATGTACATGTAGATATATCATACAAGTTGTCATAGGAGCAATATTAGCTCAACCCAAGCGAAAAGACCACCCTATAGCCTTTGCAAGTAGAAAACTATCTACGGTAGAAAAGACTGAGAGAGAAGCCCTAGCTATGGTCTTTGCATTATAAAATTTTAGACATTATCTCATATCAACACCATTTACATTCTTCACAGATCATGAACCATTAAAATAATTACTCAATAGGCCTATAATACAAGGGAAAATATGTTGGTGGTTACTTCTATTTCAAGAATTTGATTTTAAGATAATGTTAAAACATGGAAAACACAATAAAGGACCAGACTGCTTATCAAGAATAGAGATAGGGGAGAAACTAGAAGACCAACCAAAAGATCTACCTAGCACACACCTGTTTAGATTAAATGTGGTACTAGAGGAAATCCATGAAATTTATACTCTTGTATAAAGGTGATCATCCATCAAATCTCTCATCGCAAGCTAAAGAATCACTTGTGCGAAAGTATCTATCATATGCATTAATAGGAGAGTTACATCATATAGGGAAAGATGAAATAATAAGAAGAGTTGTGTTTGAACATAAAATAAAATCTATCCTAAAAGAATCCCATGAAGGAACAGCAGGGGGAATAATTATGATGAAACAACAAAAAAGGTCATATTAGCTACATTATAGTGGCACCCCCTACTCAAAGATGCCAAAAAATATACTAAAAGCTATGATATATGCCAAAGGGTGGGGAAACCTATTGTAAGAGATGGGATGCCTTACATAAAGCCCATTTGGAAAATGAGCTATATAATTTATAGGACCAATTGATCCACCTGCCAAGCACTCTAAAGAAAGATTCATCATCACAAGAGTTGAATATATGAAAATATGGGCATAGGAAGAACCCATTAGGGACTGTACTAGAAAAATAGCCACAAGATTCAAGTATATGAAAACATAATCACTAGATATGGTTGCCCACCAACTATAGTAAGTTATCAAGGGGAGCACTTTGTTAATAAAGTAATTGTAGATATTTTATAGAATTTCATGATCACACACAACAAGAGCTCCCCATACCACCCACATGGAAATGGAGCAAGTGAGGCTTTGAATAAGATAATTGGTACACCACTTATAAAAAGTGTGAAGGAAACAAATTGGACTAGGACATTAATATACCAACAATACTCTAGGCCTACCACACATATTACAAGATAAGTTCTAGGTTTACACCATTCCAATTGGTATATGGAACTAATGCGGCAGTTCAAATGAACTTCATAATCCTAAATCTACGTCCCACACTAACATTTCAGTTGGATGATAATGAATCCTTAGTACAAAGAGTAGAAAAAATAGAAAAACTAGATGGAAATAGATTCATAGCGCTATACAATATAAAGGTAGAACATAAAATACAAAAGGCTTGGCATGATATGAACCTCCACACTAAAAATTTTCAAATAGGAAATTTAGTATTACTTTATGACAATAAATTTAAAAATAAAGGAAAATTAAAAGGTGGCTAGGGCCATACACTATTCATGAAATTACAAAATCAGGGGTGGTGAGTTTAAAGAGATTATATGGTAATCACATCATAGGGTATGTGAATGGAGCATGCCTTAAAAATTACTACCTACCAAATGGATAAGAACCATAAAGTTTGAAAAGACACAAACTGTAAACTATGTAACACATATTTCTAAATAACCAAAATCAAATCGTTACCAGCCACAAACTTCAAATCACTACAAAAACCTGCGAAAGCTAATGGGAAAGCAACATCAATGCATCTACCAAACACAACTATTTAAACCCCTCACAGATCCACTCAATTCACGTTGCATTAAAAATACTTGTGGTAACATAAGTGACTTGAGCTCAACTAAAATAACTCATGCAACTATAAAAATGGCAACCCAACTTTGGTGAATGTGATAGAGAAACCACAACCAAAATAAAATAAGTACCTATTTAAAGCTATGGAGGTCAACAAATATGGGCTTTATTAAGCATCCCCAAAGACACAAATTACACAAAAGATGTAATGAAATACATCCACGAGCCTATAGCCGAAATAGTTAACACAAAATTTGAGGAGATAATGCAAAACCTACTTGCTTTGGACCAAAGCACATATCAACCACAATACCAAGAGGTGGGATGAAACCATCTAGATGGGTGGAAAGGCTACACAAATTTTTGTGATGAGCACAACTAGGGGTGAATAGTCCTTGTCAAACCATGATGATTTCATCTATCTAGATAAACCATACCACATCAAAAGTGAAGTGATTCATGCAGTAACTCGATTACTTGTATGATAAGAAAATCAAATCTGGGTGGACAATGAAGTTCCCAAATAGATAGGAATTTTATTGCAAAATCGATGGCAATTTTTTTCTCTGCAAGCCGAGCTAGGGCGTTCGTGCTCTAGCTCGCTCCGTTGATCTTTCTTGACTATGCAAAGGGGGGGATCTGCATGAGTACAAGGGTGATCAAAGGTGGGATTTCTTCATTGGGCTAAGCTTTTCCTTTCAGTTCTATTGTCGTTTGGTCTTTCTTTTGCAAGTTTTATCTCTAGTGTGTTAGTGGTAACTGCGACCGGGGGAAAGGGTGTGCCTAGGTGGGTGGTACATGCTGGTGTCGAGCACATCTAGATTGTGGAGGTTATCGATAGGGCTTGTTGAGGGTTGTGGTAGGAAGCTAGTTGAGGCCTTGTTCTGGGTGCATCGTGGTAGAGCAGGGGTGAGTTGGGTGTTGAGGGCAGAGGCGGTTGGTGTTGTGATGGGTGGAGTTCTACGTGCCCTCAGTCGAAGGGGTGGGGGGTGGTGTTATGTTGTAACCCTTGTTTGGGCCTTTTGTTCCTGAGTCTCGGGGGCTTGCATGCCCATCTAGGGTTGATTTATTCTTCAATGTCACAAGGGGAATCATCTGGGGCGGCCCCAAGATGGATTTCCATCTAGCAATTGGCTTGAAACCCTCGCCACAGGGTTCTAAGATTTTTGATAATAACCTATTTTCTCTAGACTTGAAGAAGGTTGAGATGGGATCATCAGGGGGGTCTCAGATTTTGAAGATTAATGGATGCTTGGAAAGGTGCAAAGAGAGGCCAAATGTAGTGATTCTGATGGAGATGCTGGTAGAGGAAATTGATTACTATTCAAGACATTCCCTGTATTGCAAGTTCTTGGGATTGAGAATCTCATTACAATGTTTAGAAGCCTGGGCTCAGAGGACATGGATGCCAGAGGGGGAGATGGAGATTTGGCTCCTGGAAAATAACTATTTTATGGTTGCTTTTGATTGCATGGTAGATAGGATCAAGGTGTTTGAAGGGGGTCCTTACTTTTACAACTAGGTGGGCTTTGTTTATGAAACCATGGCATGCAGGCTTCAACTTGGCCAAGGAGATTTTGAGTCAAGTTCCAGTTTGGGTTCGCTTGCTGAGGTTCTTGGTCGAATGTTGGCATGATGATGTTTTGCATTTACTGGCCTCGATGCTTGGTAGACTTATGGGTTCATCACAACAAACATAGTTCAAGAGGGTAATGACTTATGCTTGGTTTTGTGTGGAAATTGACTTAAGTAAACCACTGTCGGATTCTATAGAAGTGTGTGCAGGATCTTATTCATGGGTACAACAACTAGACTATGAGACCTTTCCTTTTCAATGCCATCTTTGCCATTAGTATGGCCAATTACAATGTAGATGTCCAAAGGCTAAGCCTTTGGAGGCTCAATCTTCTCAACCTCCTCGTAATTCGCCTAGGGTAGATAAGGGCAAGGATCCTATTTCGGGTGGTGGTGTTGGGGAGGATGGTTTTATTCCTGTTAGAGCCTAGAACAAAAATAAGTTGTAGAAAAGGACTCTGAAGGAAAGTCAAGATGATGATATTTTTAATAAATTCAAGGTGTTGGATGATCTTAGCCAAAAGGAAGTGAATCTAGGATTGTTGGATTTGGATTAGGGGACTATGGGTACTAAACAACATGGCCCTCCTTTTGAGGCTATGTAGGTTAACTAGCAGGACGTGTGGGTTTACCATGCTTAGAGTAGGAGGGGGAGGTTCAGGGCATGACGGGCTCAGTTTAGGGGCCCCTCTTTCTCCGCAGGTTGATGGGACTTTGAATTTGGAAACAGATTTGAAGATGGTGGCTCAAGAGGAGTCGGGTTGTGTTGCTGAAGTTGTGAAAGGTGATGAGGCTTTATCTCATCCCTCATGGAGAATAGGCACGAAGGTGGGTAAGAATGGTAAGTCATCTCCTCAATTGGGTATTTTGAAAAAAGATCTTAAGAAAGGAGGGGCAGAGAAAGTTTCTAATCTTGGTAGTAAGAAAGATTTGGAGAAGATTAAAATGATAGGGGAGACTTTGGTGGAGTTAGGGTTAGTCAAGACTCTGGATTCTCATTTCTTGAGCCCCTTGAAATGATTGTTCTTTCTTGGAATGTAAGGGGCTTGAACAGTGGCCCTCAAAAAAAAGTTGTTCGGGATTTGGTTAGACGTCATTCTCCTAATGTCCTTTTTCTGCAGGAGACCAAACTTTCTATTGACTGTATGATGGGCTTAGCGCCTAAGCTATGGAGGAATGGTGAATGCTAGTGCATTGGTGCTCTAGGGTCTTTGGGGGGGGGGGTGGCTTGCTTATGGAACTCTCAGAAGATTTTCCCCTAGTGGTGGGTGTTGTTTAAGTCCTCTCTCTCCATGGTGGCTTCTTGTTTTGAGACAGGGGAATTTATTCTTTTTTCCAATGTGTATGTGCTTGTGGAGCTGCAGGGCAAGCAACTCTTGTGGTCCAACATTCGATCTATTTGCAGCATGGCTCCTTAGCATCCTTGGATTATTGGGGGTGACTTCAATGCTATTATAGAGCTTGCTGAGAAGAGAAGTGGTACTACAAGGCTAGAGGCCTCCACGTTGTTATTCTAGGACAATATCTCTGCTCTGAATCTTGTTGATATCAAGCCCGACAACAAACAATTTACCTAGAATAATTGGAGGGTTGGTGACAACTACATTGTGGAACACTTGGATTGGTTCATGGTCTCCTACTTTTGGGTTGGTGGTATGCGGTCTTCTAGCTCTGAGATTTTGGACTTGAGGGGTTTAGACCATTGGCATATAAAGCTTTCTATCCTCTCTGCTAGGATGCCTCAGAATTCTTCCTTCAAGTTTCAGCTTATGTGGTTACGTGATCCAGATCTCCATGGCTATGTTGCTCAGTGGTGGAAGGATGGTAGAACTTCTTATGGTACGACTATATATGTCTTTGCTAAGCTTCTTCATTTTGTTAAGTATCAACTTAAGCATTGGAACCGACAATGCTTCAGAAATATTTTTTAGTGCCAAGTCTATTGCAGAGGCTGAGGTAGATGGTATTACAAGGATAATTAGGGAGAATGGGTTGATTGAGAATCTACTGCAGGAGGAATCAAGGGCCTTGAAAGCTTTGGAAGAATGGGAGTTATGGGAGGAGATCTTTTGGAAATAGAAAACCCGGGTTGAGTGGCTCCAAGAGGGAGATAGCAATCTACTTTCTTCTTCAATTCTGTAAAGGGTAGGCATCATGATAATTATATTCCTATTTTTTTCAATGATAGGGGAGTGAATCTTTCTTCATTTCATGATATTTCAAATGAAGTTGTTCAGTATTAAATACTTCCCTATTCAGAGAGGATTCATAGGGTAATTCTGTGGAGGAAGCTTAGGTCCTTTCTTGTATCCCTTCCCCGGTGTCTAGGGAAATGATGGATCATCTCATGGGAGATATCTCTTTGGAGGAGCTGGAGGGGACTATGTTTTAGATGAAGAAGGGGAAATCCCCAAGCCTTGAGGGTTTCTCAATTGAATTCTTTCAAGAGTTCTTGGAGATTATCAAGTTGGACTTATTGGTGGTGATCCAAGAATCTCAGAGGAATAAGCAGATGTGAAAGGCTGTAAATTCCACTTTCCTTGTGCTCATTCCCAAGTGTGAAGGGGCAGATAGGTTAAGCCACATTCATCCCATATCTCTTTGCAATGTGGTGTATAAGATTATTTCCAAGCTAATTTCTAACAAGATGAAAAAGTGGCTTAAGGTGCTCATTTATGAGGAGTAGAGTGGTTTTGTGGAGGGTAGGAAAATTCTAGATGGTATTATTATAGCTGTAGAGACCATTCATTATATGGCCAGTTTTGGAGAAAAGACTATGTTTATCAAGCTTGATATGGCTAAGGCATATGATATAGTTCGGTGGTCTTTTCTCTAGAAGGTTCTGGCTACTTTTGGCTTTGGAGATGTGTGGATTCAATGGGTCATGAGTTGCATCATGTCAGTTTCATTATTATTTTTAATTAATGGGGAGCAATTTGAGCTTTTCGATGCTTCTCGTGGATTGAGGCAAGGTGACCCTATGTCTCCTTACTTGTTTCTTCTACTAGTTGAAGGTTTGGGATGCTTATTGCGAGGACATGTGGAGTTGGGCCTCATCAAGGGGTGGACGTGGGGAGGTGACTTACCCCCACAATCCCATTTTTAGTTTGTGGATGACACACCTTTGATGGGTGTGGCCACTATTCAGGAAGTCATGAATTTGCACAAGGTTCTGTATATTTATCTTGTGGCTTCAGGTTAGTTAATTAATGAAGACAAGTCTTCCATCTTTTCCTTCAACACTCTGTCTTCTATTCAAAGGAGAATTTATCATATTCTTTAGTTTTATATTGGGGCTCTTCCTTTGTCTTATCTTGGGATTCCTATTGTTGCGGGCAAGTTGTCAAGGGACTCGTGGTAGCCTATCCTAGATAAATTTCATGCAAAAGTTACTCATTGGACCAACCATTGGCTGTCCTTTGCAGGTCGTGTTCATTTGCTTAAATATGTGGTTCAACTCTCCCCATCTATTAGTGTATGCTTTAGGTGGCCTCGATGGGTTTTGTTAGGGAGCTGGACTCATTGGCAAGACAGTTCTTATGGGCTGGTAGTTTGTTGTCTTCCAAATGGAGTCTTGTTAAATGGGATATTGTTTGTTGTCCAAAGTAGTATGTTGGTTTGGGGCTAAGGCAGTCCTCGCTGGCAGGTATGACTTTGGCAGCTAAACTTTATTGGTGGTGGTGCATTAAGCAGGATAGGATTTGGGCTAGGATTTTATCCCATAAGTATTTCCAAGATATTCCTTAGGAAGATATCCCTTGCTACCCTTTGGTGGGAAAGGGCTTAGCAATTTGGGCTACTCTCAAGAAAGGAGTTGCACTATTCAAGGATGGCTTATTTTGGATATGTAAACACATGACAGAGGTTTAGTTTTGGTATGACTCTTGGGATGGCTACCCCCCATTATCTCTTAGTTTCCTAACTTGTTGACCTTGTGCCAAAGATTCTGTGATGCTAGTTGGTCGAGGGTGAGCGACTTTAAGTTGCTTTCTTTTCATGGGCAGCTTGTGAGAGCTAGGTGGAAGAATCCCGATGAGTGGCTAGTGGTAGCAAGGGAAGAGGAGTGTGCGATGCTTCATAATATTCTTTCTGGCAGACAATGCAGTTCCCTCATGGATAAGGATGTTCATGCGTGGTCTCCCAACTAGAAAGGTAATTACACTATTTCTTCTGGTTACCAGAGGCTGTTCTCTCAAAGGATTGAGGGGGTGGAAGTTCCTTGGTGGAAGAGGGTGTGGAATAAGTTTTCTTGGCTGAAGTGCAACTGCTTCATTTGGGCTTTGGCTTGGAATAGGTGTCTGACTTGGGAAAATATTCTAAAGTGAGGGTTTTAGGGCCCCTCTAGGTGTGTTCTTTGTGGGAGAGGTTAGGAGGATTCTTCTCATCTATTTTTTTGGTGTCCTTTTACTTTGCAACTCTATCATTCTTGGTGGGGATTTTGGCACAACCCCTATGTTCATACCTCCTCCTTAGTGGATTTCTTGACTAGCTTGGGAAGACCTCCCTCATTGGCTCCCTTTTTTCAGGATGTGTGGCATATTGGGCCTATTTTCTTATTGTGGCAGGCTTGGCTAGAAAATAATAGGAGGATTTTCAAAGGTGAGAACTTGCGGATACAACAGGTGTGGTTCAGAATCCTTGGTATGATTCATGAGACGATTGAAGCTAAGGGAGATGTGGTGTTGCTTTGGAGAAAAGGGATGTAGAGATGGTAGCTAGGTTGGATATCCATGGGTTATCCTCAACCTCTGCTTGTTGTAAGAGAGGAAGACAAGTGAGGCAGCGAGTTCAAAGATTGGGGAACTAGTAGCCCCCTCCAGTTGGCACGTTGAAGGTCAATACTAATGGTTCTTCTAGGGGAAATCTGGGACCTGCTAGAGTTGGTGGGGTTGGTAGGGACTCTTCTGGTTCGGTGGTTTTCCTCTTTTCTATCCATAAAGGTTTGCAGACTATCAACTTTATGGAAGGACTGGTGATCCTTTATGCTTTGGAAAGGGCCTATGAGTTGGGATGGCATCGGGTTATTTGTGAATCAGACTCTTAGATTTTGATCAACTTGCTTAATGCATAGAAGGTGTCCAATGTTAGCTAGCAGTTGGCGGTGAAAGTGCAACAGATTTTGTAGATTGGCACTTTGATGGAGATGGTGTCATTTGTCCATATTCCAAGGGAATGGAATAGGATAGTTGATTGTCTGGCCAAATGGGCTTCTGAGCATTTGGATGGTTGGAAGATTGAATACCGGGTTTAGATCCCCTAGGAGCTTTGTTTGGACTTAGAGAGGGTTCTTGCTGAGGACGATGCTGGTGTTGGTTGATTTTTTCTCTTGCTCTGTTTGGTTTTTTCTTTTCGGTTCCTTCGGGCTTTCGCCCTTGGCTTTGATGTAATGCTATTTTCTGAGGTTCAATAAAGTTTTTACCCCTTTGATTAAAAAAAAACTTGATTACTTGTATGATTGGAAAGGTACCAACAAAGAAAGCCATGAAAAAATGATGTAGTCACCTAGCTCAATGGCACAACACTAGATGGATGCAACCTAAGCATCCGAGCCATCACAAACCCTAGAGTGTGATGCACAACCATGGACATTGCATATAAAATCTATTATGCAAATAGAGGAGACTCCTCCATGACAATGGTGATTCACACTACTTATCAAATGGTGGTGAAAGGGAAGGAATTTGATATCTATGAGGTAATACATGAGCAACTCATGGAGAACCTAAAAAAAAAAGACCTCATGCAATGAATTCCACTACGACACACTCCTCATATGCGTGGTCTTCTAATTTTTGAACGAGATTCTATAATTCAAAGTCAAAGTATGAAAAACCCACCTACCAATAGCTACTCAAATAAAGATGCACACCCTCCAATCCATAAACAAAAATACATATTCCATTTAACTTATTAGTTATTAGGGGTTCTTCAAGAGCTTCCAACAACAAATGCAAGAACAATAGTAGATTTTGTATGAGTCTATAAAACAATATATCAACATAATAACATTTTTTATAGGCAAGGACTACACTTACATGGAGGTGATAGAACCACGAATGAATTGGATCCCCAACCTACCATACAAGATCTCACAGAATGAGGTGGAGGCGTATACCATAAACATCTCGAGAAAGCTAAAGGATCCCAATGCAAAGATATTTAGAACTTAGAAGTCTAGATAATGGACCATATTCACAAGAAGAATTCTTAGGAAATTTTTGAGAAGAATGAATAGCAACTCCAAAAGCAATGGGGCATCCCACCAAAGGAGTCCTCCCAATCTTCATCCATTGCACCAGCTTTGGAGACGTGCACACCTATCGCAAGAAGGTCCAAAAGGCTATATGGAGCTGCCAACTCCCAATCTAAGGGTCCCACATCTTCTTCTGAAATTGAACAAAAACTATGGATGTGTAAGAGATATGAGAGTCACTAATTCAAATGAGTGCAGAGAAGAAAGGACACAAGGCAAGGCCTAAAAAAGTGGTGAAAAGGAAGATTACCACTTTCGAGGTAGAGGAGGAAGATAAAGAAGTGCAAAAACCTCCAAAAAAGAAGAAAAGGTAATAAAACACAGTTGAAATCCAACAACCAGAAGTAGTAGAGCAACCGAAATCTCCCATTGGTGTGATGGTGACTACCAATTCCATCATCTACCAAATCATGCTCCCACAAGTATTAACTATGTACGATGATTTAGAAAGAGAGAATAAGGATAGAATCATACAAGGTTTGATAATGTATATAAGAAAGTTTGATAAAAGTATATAAGAATTAATCAAAGATGTTCCCCAACCCATCACTACGAAAATCCTTGAGAAAAGAGAGAAATCCCTAAAATAAGAAGAAGAGATCAGAGAAAAAACAATTATGAAAGTAGGATCAAACCTTATCATAGACCAAAAGCAATAGTTGACACAAGCCCAATCCCAAGAACTCTAAACAAAGCAAAGGGAAGACACTCTAATGGGGGGCCAACAAGAAGAAATTGTGAAGATCCAAGAGGAGACTACCACAATAACAAAGAAGATAATGGACTCCATGTTGATAGAAGAAAGGGGAAAGTAGCAAGCCATACCATTCCCCACATAAATCTCAGCAGGCATACATGAGAAAAAGGAACAAGAGAAGGAGATGGAGGAGACAACGACATTAGTGCCACCAATCCAATCCATCAAGGATTTTTTGGCTAAAAAAAAACTACAAATAGAACCCACTCCTTAGCTCATACAACTACTAGTAATGGGCTCATAGGTTAATCTAGAAAGCATCTCCCCACTATAAAAGATAAAATTGGGAGACATTTTTCATGCTAGTGCTAGGGAGGAGATACTAAAACAACATGTGGAAAATGTAAAGCAATTACAAGAAGCAATCCAGACATTATAAAGCTCCTTTCCATAGATGCAAACGGACACTTCCCTCCCACTACCGCAACAACTCAAGCAACTAGTAGATGACCTCCAATCAGAACTTAAGGCACAGAAGGATAAAATAAGACAAGAGGCTCAATAAGAGGTATTGAAAAAGAACATAGAAGAGGATACAAAAAGGTGCATGTGGTATCCCACTCACAGTTGGAGAAGTAATTAAATAATATGGAGGGCAATATAGTAGAAGTCATTGTCCTATACCAATTTTTTCATCAATGGCCCACCCTCACAAAGATAATAAAAGATCAAATAGCATAGTTAGGGGGTCATATTGTACAAGTTGTAGTATCATATGATCCATTGAAAGATATGGATTGTGCCACAAGGGTATAGTTGGAGAAAACACATACTTAGTTGCAACAACTACAAGACTAGAGGGAGAGAATGAAAATGCAATTAAAAGAACTCCAAGAAATAGTTAGCATCAAAATTACCTACTTATGTGGAGTGTTAGGAGAGGCCAAGTGTGTAGCCCAAAAAATTCAAATCCCTCAAAATCTTGTGGAAGCAAAAGCCACTAAATAACAATAACACAGGGGTACATAAAAGTGCTACAAAAAGAAAAAATAATAGTGGGATACAACATTTGTGCAACTGAAGGTCATGTCTACATATACACATTCTTCCAGGTAACTAAGTAGCATGTATTGAGGACAATACATAATTTTGAAAGTGGGGATGATGTGGTTGGGTTTAGGGCACAAAGTAGAACCTACTGCAACCCACCACAAAGCATGTACAAAGCATCAAGCCAACAAGGGAGATAGGTTAAGGGGCACCCTATAACGGTCACATCTCGATTTAAGAGACTATGTTTGATATATGTATGTAATAAATAACATAATAGGAATACATCAAAGAATAGAGGAATATAAAAAGAACTATAATGAAAAGCAAAGACTAAGACCTACTCATGTTATAGATGATGATTGTTTATGGTTAAGTTATATCTGAGTTACTAATAGATATAGTTCTTTACCACACTTACTCTTTTCTATCGTTGTACCTTCTAGGGTATAAACTAACTACATAAGGGATAATATGGTACAAATCTTTGAATTGTGATTCCCCATTTCCTCTTGCTAACAAAGCTCAAGATAAATGACATGTGTATCTAATAAGAAAGAATGAGGACTAATAAATTCTAAGAAGGAAGGAAAGGTTGAGAGATGATAGATTAAAACCCTCACAAAAATATATATTTATCCTTAGTATAATGTGTCATGCGAATATCAAGGATGGAAGGATGATATGTATTGAAAAATAAAAATCTATTAAATTATGAAATATTAGAATGCATATCATCCAAGGAGCAAATCCTAAAAGGATTAAAAATATGAGACTATCCTAAGATGAAAGGTTGGGATAAAAGATGTATCTCATTGAGTATATCCAAATCTTAATCAAGATATAAAAATAAAATGAACCGAACCATAAAATTTTTAAAAATTAATGATAAAGCTAGAATTATATTAGATTTGGAATTACTCTAAAAGTAGTAAAGGTATAACCCTAGTGGATGTAAGCATGGATGGGTTCACAAAAAAGTAAAGGAAAGCAACTCTTCCCAAAATTAAACATGGGATAATTAATTTGAAAACTTGGAATGACAAAGCATGTAAATTGAAATGCTAAATTAAGAAAGTAAATTCAAGGGGTTAAGATAATTTATTCTAAGCTTGAGGAATAAAGATGAAGAACAAATTTTCTATTATACTCAAATTCAATTATGTTAGGATTGATAATGAATGGTCTTTATTTATACTTCACCTTAGAATTAGAATAATTAGTAAATTTACATAGGTCAAATCAACATAATGTGGGATTGACCCCGCCTGTCATATAATTGATCTAGGACCTATATAAGTGATCTTGTGCATTGAAACAATCTACAACCAAAATTGTTGTGATCTTTGTGCTTTGATGATTGTCAAGGACTTGAGGCATTTAAAAATACCTTGAAAAAATTGTTGGATTGCAAGGATTATGTTCTCTTAGGTCAATCCCATTGATTAGAACAAATTTATGGTCATTGAAATGACTGAAAACATTCGTCTTTGATTGCATATTCCCTTAAATTTTAAGCTAAGTGTTATTCCCTTGTAATTATGAATGATAGCCAGAGATCTATGAATTAATGCACATTGAATGCATTTAAATACTAAAACATAGTAAATAATCACATAAATGCACACCAATAGTTCATAACGGTGAGTGGGATAGGTGGAACTTGGTTAGCACAAATTTGAATTTCAACATCTTAATTTTTTTGGTCAATTCCAAGTGGTGTGGGATTAATCTTGCATCTTGTGGAATCATCTCAATACATGAAACTAAGGAATGCATAGGAAATGTGTGTAAGCATAAGTCTATTAATAACTAAAATATAAGGATATGTGTAGATATGGATAAAATATGATTAAATGTATACAAATAAAAGTAAATGGAGAAAGGTGACAAATAAGAGAATAAACCTCTTTACATAAGAATATTCTATTTATCAATATATAATTATATTAATCAATTTTAATAAAATAAATCCAAAATTAAATGAAATTGACATAAATATATAAATTTCACCATTAGAAGCATATAAATTCCTATAATATTCATGAAATATCAATAACAAATAACTAATTTGTATACATTTTATATTGTGATTATTTCAACAATACATATAAATTTAAAAAAAAAAAAAAACATGAAAACTATTTACAAATTTATAATTAAAAATATTTTATTTTAGACAAGTTTCGAATCTTCGATTATTGCGACCGGAATCTCGTTAAATTTCAGCTTATTGTCAATTACAATTTTTTTATCTCATCTGTACTAATAATAATCTTTTTAATCTATTTGTATTACTGATATTGGCGGCTAATAGCTATCAAACTGCTGGCAGGATAAGAGTTCGATTCCAGGGCAATAAAAATTAGAAATATCTACATCACAACACATAGCAGTTATTTGCATTTTATTAAACTGATATTTAATATGTTACGTTAATCCGGCGGCTCAGCCAATTGGTCTTAAAATATTTCAAATAAACATTAATATATTGCTTTCATGCTTTTGACTTCTGTACTTCACATCCATGGGCGGCTTTGTTTTGTTTTGTTTTGTGGCTTTCGGAGTAAGGAAGGGCCAGTGGTTCGTTTGCTCTTGCTTTCTATTCAACTGTCTTTTTGTATTGTATTATCCAAAATAAAGGATTACAGAAAACTGTAACAGTCAAACAGCACAGCTGGTTATAGATTGACGTACACTGCTGCAAAACAGTATTGGAGTCTAAAAAAAGGGACACATTGTTTAGTAGGAATTATGTTATCAAGAGGAGTAAAGAGTTCATTACTAAAGGGGTTTGTCTTATACATATGAGATATCCTAGTCATAAAAGTGGGGCCCCAATCCATGAGAATATCCTCTTTATCATTTTCATTTTCTAGATTAATATGAATTATGCGAATAAGCAAAATATCAAGGTCCAATTGAGGGAACTTCTCATTATCATGTCAACTAGGGAAGCCATGATCATGTTGAGAGGAAAAAGACTATCCATGTACCAAGGGGGTGCGAAGCAACTCTAATGCCTAATTAACTTGGTGATAATGGATATGCACACGGCTCAGAAGATCTAAGGACCCCTAACTAAGCAGTTCATCATTTGCAAGAGGGTTGCATTAAATCATCAACTAGAGAGTTGCAAAACTTTAGATAGTGCTAGCATTGAATATGTTATAGATAGTTGTTATATTAACAACTTTTAATTTATATATATATATATATGTAAAATCTATTATATGATAATAATTTTAATAATTAAAAGTATTATAATGCAACTTTTATTAATTTGGTGGAATGACAAGTTGATGCACTTATTTCATCTTGTTGTAAATCTTTTTGCAAGAGAGGTGGAATTCAATATAAAAGAATATTTTAACTCTTTTTTAATGAATAAGGTTTAATATTATTTTTTATGATGAATAATGTATTTTAATAGTAAAAATATAAATATATAATACATAATTCACATAAAATATAAATGGAATGGAATCATATTCTTAAAGTTTTGTGTTAGAGTCTAAAAAAATCACACACTGTTAAGTAGTAGGAATTATATTATCAAGAGGAACAAAGGGTTCATTACTAAGGGTTTTGTCCTATACATATGAGATATCCTAGCCATAAAAGTGGGGCCCCAATCCATGACAATATCCTATTTATCATTTTCTTCTTCTAGATTAACATGAATTATGTGAACAAGCAGAATAGCAAGATCCAATTGAGGGAACTTCACATTGTCATGCCAACTAGGGAAGCCATGGTCATGTTGAGAGGAAAAATACTATCCATGTGCCAAGGGGAACGACTATGACATCAACATTGAGGGGATCCTTGGGACCCATGTGAGCCATGTCTTGAACAAGCAATGTGTCCATGACAATGAAAATGCCCACATGGAGAAGCATCTTTGCTCATAGGAGAAGATGACACATGAAAAATAGTAGCAGGGGTGTTGGCACAATGCTCAATAAATTATTTACAAGTGGGAAACCTCTAGAGTAAATTTATTGGCCTACATGTAGATTTGTAACATTTAACATTACATCATATAATGATTTTAGTATGCAAAGATAAATGAACAATCCACAACATAACCTAAAAATAAAGTAGCATTTATATCTTTACATATGATGAATAGAATTTCCACTTTGAAGACATGCTAAATTTAGGTACAAATTGTGCATGTATTTTATAAAAGGTATAATATTATATTTATAAAAATAGTGGGTGGAATAGAACCACACTTCAAGGTTTTAAAGGGAAAGTAAAAGTCTTCAATAACAATATTGTAAACAAGTTTTTAAATGTGAATTAGCTATAGATAGAGTAAATAACTAAATTGATAAAAGAAATGAATATAATAGGTGGTGGATCACGGTGTTAAATATTACCCCATCCAATTGGAAATTCTTACCAATTAGAGGGCACATCCTATTATTTATTAGCAACATCAACATTAAGTTATATGATTGGTGAGAATTATTCAAAGGGGGCTATTATTTCTAACAAGAGAAATAACCAATGTTAATTGGAAAATTTATCATTTCATCTACTAGCATCACCCCAACCATGGGGTTGTGAAGTAGTAGAGTGTTGAGATCGTCCCTAGAATTTTTACTTCATTAGAGGAGAACCATAATAAGGTTGAGAATTGTGGCTTCAATGTATGGATGTCAATTCCCTTGAGGAGGAATTGACCCTAGTGAGAATGGGAGGTCAAAGAGACCTAAGAAATAATGCAAGGAGCATTGCTCAAGTGATCTAGCATCACTTGCAAATACGAAACTTCTTGTGCATCCTTATTTTCTTATATCAGGATCTACTAAATAACATTGGAGCAAATCATCAACTTAATATACATGGATTTCATTGAGTATGAATAATATATAGTTGGATTCTTCTTTCCAAATTTCAAACCAAATGTTCATTCTAAAACTATGATATATTTAGTTGAATTCGATATTAAAAGATTAATCCAATCCAGTCCCAAATGAATCATATGCCAAGAAAATTTATCTAGTATGAAAGGCTTAAAGAAGCAATAGATCCATTTCCAAACATATTGGACTATGATGCAAAACTAAAAAAATGCTCAAGTGAGAGTGTCTTAGTCTCCACAAAAATGATAGTTCATGGATCATTGAAAAATTAAAAATAGATAAAGATCTAGATCTAAATGGAAGATTATAGTAGAGAATGCTCCAAGAAAAGAGAACAAGTTTTAGTTCAAGGATGACTGTCCAAATAGTTTAGAATTTGTGTTGTGACAATCTATTTGGGGACTATAATGCTCATTTTTTGTTAATTTTTTTGTGCTATATGTAAATTTCGAGAGGGCCATGAATACCTTTGGAAAATTTTATAGTTAAAACTTGGGGTATTAGGATACCATTTCTATTTTTTCAAATCTAACCCCAACTTTGTGAAATATTTCTATAAGAATAGGATCGACAATTTTTTTGGAAAGATTAAAGATCTTGATTGGATATATTGAATGCCATGTTGACCTCAAGCCAATATAAATTTTTTTTGATGGTCTTTGAAAGAATAGTTGAGATTTTTTTAATTCCCATATGAAAAAAAATTAGGGCACAATTCCAAATAACTTTAGGATGAGGTTTATCTTGGCAAGTTATTACAATAGATCACCAAATGGATTGCTAATTAATATAAAATAATCATTTTATTTTTATAAATACCATGGCTTGATAGATTCCCATACTTCCATATGCTTTTAATCATAAACATTCCTTGGCTCTTAATAAGCTCCTTCATAATGAGAATAGATTGAAATCCATTATTTCTTTAAGATTTATAGCCATAAGAAACACAAAAAATAAACACTGACAAAGTATGTTCATATCTAGAACCCATTCCTTTCTAGGGCTCTAATAACTCACTTAGGAAACAAAGTTAATTCCTAACTTTGAATGTCAATGACACCAAGACCACTAGAATAATAAGGAAGACAATAAAACTCCCAAGAAACCCTATAAAGACCTTTCCCCTAATCAATGGGGGCCCATTGAAAATTCTTAAAATATTCTACAGATTTTTATAGAATGATTTCAAGGGTATCCAAGAAGAATAAAAATAAATGTGTAGCCACCAAAACTTTAGAACAAACTTGAAAATTTCCTACAAGAGATAGAGCTTTGGTGATCTAGTTATGTAAGTTTTCTAAACACATACAATAAAATCTTATCACAAGGAAGAGGTAGAAGATTGAAAATCACAAGGGATGCCAAGAAATGTAAAAATAACTCCATGATCAATTCATTTTTAAACAAAATAATTGAGCCAATTAGGTCAAGATAGAAAGGATTGTCTATAAAATTTATTTTTTTGTCATTGAATGTACTTGAACCATAGGTTAAGTAAAAATTATCCAAGAATTAAAGATTCCATTTGACATTATCCTCATATTTTGGAAGAGAGTGAGGAGTCATCTACAAAGTGACCATTAACAAAATAAATTGGGGAAGTTGGGAACATTAATAACTTTAACTAGGTTATACGAAAAAATATGAGACAAAAGGTATCTAAACCATTCAACATGGAGAATAGGGGAAAGAAGACATCCTTACTCTTTGGAACAAAATAACCTAAATGAGGAGGATTGGTGATAATTGGTAGTAATTAAAGTACAAGTATTGATAAAGAGCATGTTGGTTCTTAGAAATGCAACCTCTAATTCAAAGGGATTGACCAAAATTACATAGACCCAATGCTAAATTCAATCTAGATAAAAGGACAAACGCATGATCAAAATATTGAAAATCATGCATTAATTGACAAGAATGGGATAAATTTTCTACACTTTGAGCCTTTCCAAGACTAGGAAGGTGTTCCTAGATATCTTTAGAGGTTAAATGTAAAATTATTGGTCTTATATTTTAATCAAAGAGTTTGCATAAAGACAGGCTTAAGATAAGAAGTCACTATGTATCTCTATGCTAGTTTACTAGACTTGCAAGCCATAGATCTATTAATAAAGAAAATTAAAAAATAGGTTTGATAAGACATTAGATATTAATAAAATTTATATCTCAAAAACTAAACTCAATAACATGCATCTAGTTCATTAATAACATACAAATTAATAGTATGAATAATTATCTAATTAATGACTCAAAGATGTAGGGGGTACTATGGTGCATCTTAATATTATTGATTCACATGAAGAGCGGCTGGCATAGGGGCATGCTGGGTGCCTGCAGCCTACTCTAGGCTGCGGGCTTTCCTTCTTTGCATCTCTTGACACTCTTTTGGTGTTTGCAGTGGTTTGAAAGTGTGAGTGGAGAGGTTGCTGGGTGTTGGGTGTGGTAGTTTGCGGCTGTGTGGGGGGTGGAGGCTAGAGCTTTGGGTTTGGCGTCTGGGGGTGCTAGTGGGTGTGGGGTTTATTTGCGTAGGGTGGGTTTTTTTTTTTCTTTTTCAGTTGTGGTGGGTGCAGAGTGTGGTGCAATGGCTGGGATCTCTAAGGGTTTGGTGATTGCGGATGCAAATTTGTCTCCAGGTGTGTCTGAGGATGTGCATGGTCCTTTGAAGGATACCTCTTTTGTGGGTGAGAGCTCTAAGCTTAAGAAAGTGAATGGTTATTTGCCACGGAGTCAAGATCGTCTAGTTTTGGTTCTCTCTCCGGAATTGGTACAAGAGGATTTCTCTTACTGGACTCAACATGTTCTGATTTGTAAGTTTTTGGGTATCTGTGTCTCTCTCTCGGCTTTGGAGTCTTGGATGCGGCGTACATGGCAGGTGGAGGGTGAATTTGATATTTTGGTGGCTGGGAATGGTTTTTTCTTGGTTGATTTTTCTTGCATTTCGAATCGTAATCGGGTTTTTGAGGGAGGCCCGTATTTTTTCAACAAGGTGGGCTTGTTCATGAAACCCTGGCATGGGGGTTTCAATGCTACAGAGGATTTACCTTCTCGGGTTCCGATGTGGGTCCACCTGCCATGGTTGCCCTTGGAATTCTGGAGAGAAGACATTTTGCAACGAATTGCTGCTCTGCTGGGGAAGCTGGTCACCATTGCTCAGACTACTCTGATTAAGAAGGTATTTTCTTTTGCTTGCATCTGTGTTGAAATTGACCTAAATAATCCTTTGCCAGATTCTTTGGAAATTTGTATTGGTTTGGCTTCATGGATTCAACAAATAGATTATGAGTCCCTCCCCTTTAGATGTCGATTTTGTCATGAATATAGACACCTTCATCGACAATGCCCTCGGGTCTCCAGATCGACTGGAGCTTCTTCTCCTCCTCCTTCGGGGCCTTCGGTGGATAAGGGAGATAAAAGCAAGGTGCCTGTGGCTGAAGGGGGGCATGATAAGGATGGTTTCACTCCTGTTAAGCCAAAAGCTAAGGGGCGAGGTCAAAAGCGGCCCTTTAAGGACAAACAAACTGATCAAGGGTTTAATCATTTTGAGGTCTTGAATATTTAGGCCTTGGAGGAGGGGATTCCTGTTGAGATGGTACCTGGGGCTATCAGTATGGATACAGGGCTGGAGCTGGCAGTTGCTGTTGAGAACCCTTCTCTTCCTTCAGAAAAGGAGAATTCTGGGCTTCCAGATGTTGTTGCTGACCTATAGGATGATATCAGTTTAGCTGATTTAGCTAAGGAGGCTCTATCCTCTGGTAAAGGTTGGGGGGTCTCTTATCTAGGGGTGCTACAACGCCCTCTCAAGAAGGGACATTTTGAGCACTCCTCTAAAGTTGGTCGTAAAAAGGATGCAGATAAGATTAAATCTACTGGGGATTTGCTGGTTGAGTCTGGGTCTGTTAAGACCATTGGTACCCACTTTTCTCAACCTTCCTCATGATTATTCTATCATGGAATGCAAGGGGGTTGAATAGCGCCTCTCGTCAGAAAGCTATTCAGGATATGATTGGGGTTCATTCTCCAGATATTTTTTGTATTCAGGAGACCAAGCTTCAGGTGGACTTCATGCTTCAGTATGCTCCTCGTATTTGGTTCTTGGGTCAGTGTCAATGTATTGGTTCTAAGGGAAGCTCTGGAGGTTTGACTCTTTTTTGGAATCCTTGTAAGGTTGTTCCTCGCTGGTGGATTTCTAGCCATTCCTCTATCTCGATGGTGGCTTCAGTTTTGGACTCTGGTGAGACTATTTTGGTTAGTAATGTTTATGCTCCAGTTGACTTCCGGGGTAAAGGCCAGCTTTGGGCCCATATTAGGTATGTTAGGTCCTGTGCACCTTACTTGCCTTGGATCCTAGCTGGTGATTTCAATGCTATTTTGTGTCTGGAGGAGAAAAGAGGGGGGCTGCCGAGACTGGGTCCTGCTTCTGATTTGTTCTGGGCTAATGTGGACTCTCTTGCTCTTGTTGATGTTAAATCTGCTAATGGCTTATTTACTTGGAATAATAGGCGAAGTGGGCTAGAGGCGATTTTCGAGCGGTTGGATAGGTTTCTTGTTTCTTGTTTTTGGGTTGGGGGCAGTCCGGTTATTGGCTCTGAGATTCTAGACTGGTGTGGCTCTGATCATTGGCCAATTAAGTTTTCAGCTTCCCCCTTTCCTAATCCAAAGAATCATCCTTTCAAATTTTAGAATATGTGGCTCCGTGATTCTTCTTTGTATAATCTTGTTGAGTAATGGTGGTTGGATGGAGCCCCGACATATGGCTCAGCTATGTACTCTTTTGTTAAGAAGCTGCAAAGTGTCAAGTATCATCTTAAGCATTGGAATTGGCTTTGTTTTGGAAATTTTTGGGCAAAGAAAAGGGAAGCACAAGAGCATCTTGCTGTTGTTACTCACCAGATTAGGGATCTGGGATTTTCAGAGGCTCTTGGGCATGCTGAGTCCTAGGCTCTTAAAGTGGTGGAGGAGTGGGAACTTCGTGAGGAGATAATCTGGAAATAGAAGGCTCGGGTTGACTGGCTTCGAGAGGGCAATAGGAATACTGCCTTCTTCCATCATTCTGTGCAGGCTCGTCGGAATAAGTGTTATATCTCTTCTCTTGTTAACTTTGAAGGCTTAGTTTTATCCTCACAATAGGCTTTATCTAGAGAAACTTGCCAATTCTACTCCTCTCTATTTACTGAGGATTCTCTTCCTTATGATATTGAGGATAATATGATTCTTTCTTGTATTCCTTCTTTGGTCTCTAATGAGTTGAATGCCTCTCTTATTCGCCCAATTACTTTGTCTGAAGTGGAGGAGGTTGTTTTTGGGATGAATAAGGGGAAGGATTTTGGCCCTATGGGTTCCCTATTGAATTTTTCCAAGAGTTTTGGGAAATTGTGAAGTCGGATCTGGTGGAGGTTGTCCGGGAATCTTTTCATAACAAGAGATGCTTCGGGCTTTAAATGCTACTTTTCTTGTCCCCATTCCTAAGAAGGAGGGTACTGATAGGTTTGATTTCTTTTGACCTATTGCGCTCTGTAATGTGGTGTATAAGATTATTACGAAATTAATTGTAGAGCGGCTTAAATCTTGCTTGCCTGTGGTTATCTCAGAGGAACAAGGAGGTTTTGTGGCTGGTTGTCAGATTCTAGATGGGTTGGTGATTGCCTCTGAGGTCATTCATTCCATGGAAATCTCTAAGGAAAGGTGTATGTTCATCAAGCTGGATATGGCTAAAGCTTATGACAGAGTTAAATGGAGTTTCCTTTAGAAGATTTTGTTGGCCTTTGGGTTTTCTTCTGACTGGGTGAGTTGGACTATGAGCTATGTGACCTCCTCCTCCTTTTCAGTTATTGTGAATGGGGAACCTTCTAAACTTTTTGGTGCTACTAGGGGCCTTCGTTAGGGGGATCCGCTTTCTCACTATCTCTTTATTCTTATGGCTGAGGGGCTTGGTCGCTTTCTTAAGTCTCGGGTCTCTCAGGGTGGGATTCATGGTTGGCAGTGGGGGATGGGTCTGCCTACTCTTTCTCACCTCCAGTTTGTGGATGACACCTCTCTTATGGGGTTGGCTTGTCTTCGTGAAGCTGAATCCTTTAGGGAAGCCTTGGTCATCTACCTTGCTGCTTCGGGTCAGAAAGTTAATGAGCAGAAGTCTTCTATTTTTTTCTTTAATACTCCTTTGGCCATCCAGAGGAGGATTGCTGCTATTTTGAGGTTTCAAATTGGTTCTCTCCCCTTTGTCTATCTGGGGATTCCTCTTGCTGTTGGTTGTCAACCCAGATCCTCTTGGCAGATGTTGCTTGATAAGTTGAGGAAGAAGGTAACACATTGGAATCATCGATGGTTGTCTACTGCTGCTAGGGTTACCCTCCTTTAGTCTATTATCTAGGCCCTTCCCATCTACAGGTGTTTTGTTCAATCGGCCCCTATGTATTTCCTTCAGGAATTTGATGCTCTCTCTCAGAAATTCCTTTGGAGTGGTAACTTGATGACTTCTAAGTGGAGCCTTGTCAAATGGAATTCGGTGTGTAGACCAAAGCAGGAGGGTGGTCTCGGTTTACGCTCTTCTATTTTGAATGGGCAAGTTCTTATGGCGAAGCTTTATTGGCGTTGGTGTACTAATCAACACTAGCTATGGGCCCATGTTCTTAACTATAAGTATCTTCATGGGGTTGCTTCTCATGAGGTTCCTCGCTATCCTCTGGAGGGGAGTGGTTCTATGATTTGGTCTACTCTGAAAGTGGGAGCTTAGTTGATTAAGCGGGCGCTTTTTTGGATCTGTCACTCGAGATCACAGGCTCTTTTTTGGTGGGATTCTTGGGATGGTCACCCACCTATTCTGTCTACTTTTCCTCATCTTCAACCCCTCTGTGATGTTTTTATTGCTACTAGTTGGGACACCATTGAGCATTACAAGATTGATGAGCATTGTGGCTCTGTTATTTCTTTTCGCTGGAAGCACCCTTCTGAGTGGCCTCCTGGGGGCTCTAAGGGGGATAGGCAGGAGCTTGCTCAACTTTTGGCTTCCCAGGTTTGCAATTCACTGAGGGGACCTAATATTTTAGCCTGGGATGGTTCTGATATGTCTGGGAAGTACTCTGTGTCTACTGGCTATAATAAATTGGGTCGACAGTTGTTTGGGGATACTAAGGTCCCTTGGTGGAAGTATGTTTGGCATAAGTTGTCTTGGCCCAAGTGCAATTTCTTCATGTGGTTGGTGGCTCAAAACCGATGTATTACTTGGGATAATTTATGCAAGCGGGGTTTCTAGGGTCCCTCTTGTTGTGTGTTGTGTTGTGAGGCTGAGGAGTGTGCTTCTCATCTCTTCTTCCAATGTTCCTATGCTCGGGAGATTTGGCATCTTTGGTGGTGGGTGTGGAATGTGCCCTGTACGCATGTTTCCTCTTTGGCTAAGTTTGTGGATCGGGGGAGTAGGGCCCCTGTTTCTACTTCCTTTCTTCAAGCTGCTTGGGCGATTGGCCCTTCATTATTTGGAATCTTTGGTTGGAGAGGAATCGTCGGATTTTTCAGGATGTGATGATGGGGGCCCCTCGCTTGTGGTGGAAAATTTTGCATTCTTTGGGAGAAACGATCACGGCTAAGTGTGATCTGACTGATTCAATTGCTCCTTCTGATGTTGGTTGTTTCAACTGCCTTCATCTTCCTCCTTCGCATCGGCAGCTTATACGCAACAGGTGTAGGCATCCAACTCCAAAGGTGAATAGGGAGGGAAGTTGGTCTCCTCCTCCTCAAGGCATCCTAAAAATTAACACGGATGGCTCTTCTCGTGGAAACCCTGGTCATGCTGGAATTGGTGGTGTTGGTCGGGATAGCTCTGGGGATGTTCAATTTATTTTCTCTATTTATAAGGGTCTACATACTAATAATCTTATGGAGGCTTAGGCAATTTTACTGGTTGTGGAGCATGGCAGTTAGTTGGGGTGGTGCAAGATTATTTGTGAATCTGATTCCCAGGTTGTGGTGAACTTGTTGAACAGGTGTAGGTTAGATGGTGTCAGTTGGCACCTGGCTTTGATTATTGAACAAATTCTCAATCTCTGTGTTTCTCTTGAGTTTGTTACTTTCACTCATATTCCTAGGAAGTGGAATGGTGTTGCTGATTGTTTGGCTAAATGGGCTTCTGATCATATTCATGATTGGAATTTGGTTGATTGGGGTCAATTGCCCCCTGATTTGTCTCAACAGTTGGACCATTTGGTGGAGCTGGATAAGGCTATGTATTGACTTTGCTATGTAATTTTCTCTTGTTTTAATAAATTTTTACCCCTCTTTAATGTTAGTGACTCAAAGATGTAGTCTGATGTAAAGGATATAAAATATTTTTTTATAACTTTAAATTTATGCATACCAATAAGGAATACTTAATGCATAACTTACCAAAAAAAATGAGTGGATAATTTTTTTAATTCGAAAGGTTTTATTATCAATAATGAAATTGATAATCCAGAAAAACCACTTCACGGAAGCTTTTGCAGCCTACAAAGGAACCAAGAATAATGGGTGGGTGTGGAATATTTTAGAGCAAGGCGGAGTGGCTCCCTACATTGAAAAACTCCATAGATTTGACCTGCAAATGTCTAAAGTTTTCATTTTTGGATGGAAGGATCATATCCTCACAATGAGTAGCATTGAGTTTGACATTTTTGAAGAGTTCATAGGGAATATTACGGGTCTTTCAACAGAAGGTAGATAGATTTTCCTGGACAAAAAGGCTTCTAAAGAAGCCACGAGACTTTTCTTCAAAGGGGATGAGTGTAAAAAGTTGGAAAAATTTACCCATGGGAGATATAACAGAAGCTCCATTAAGCCCATTTGGGTTGACATGGCCAAGGTATTAATGTGCTATTTTGACTTGGATGGCAGGTTCTCTTCTCTTTTTGGCTATCATTTTATTTTGCTAAATCATTTTAGGCATAAGCAAAAGGTTTATTTTCCATATTATCTTTTGGCATCTCTTGGTATAAAAAATTATAGGAAAACCCCTAGGTGTCCTATATTTCATGAAGGTCTTATTTTGTTAATCATGGAGCATGCTAAATTTTTCTTTTTATACCGGTTGAGTCAAAGAAGCCTTTGAAACCCCATTTGGCCAAGCAACATCATGTTGAGCATCTCTCAAATTATGAGATGAGAGGTGATTCAAAGGATGAGGAGTGGGTGGTTGAGGGTGATAATGGGGATTTTATGGAGATCTACTCCAACCCTCCTTCTAAAGATGTTCCTAAACCCAAGAAAGTCTCAAATAAATAAGAAAAAATCATAACTCTCCTAGTCTAGTGATCTATCACTGGGGATGAGGTTGTGGAGGTTAATGTACCTTCTTATATTGTTAAAAGGAAGAGTTCTAAACTGGATAAGGGGATTGGTGAGGGTAATGAGGAAATGCAGCCAAATGTTCATTCTTTTGTTGTTAAAAGGAAGAAACTTGATGAGGGAGATGACGAAGGTTTTGTGGTGTGTAAAAATCCTAATGTGGATAAGGGGAGGAAGAAGCCCTCTTTTGAAGGTGTGAAGGAGGCTACTAAGCCTAAAATTAAATTGATGGAAGGTTATGGTAAATGTTAAGAAACAAACAAAGCTAATGATATTTTGGATGATGATACTCAACATGAAAAATAGGGCACTCCTCCACTTGATTTTTTTGAAGACCTTAGTGTCTTTAAATTCAATAGGGAGGATATTTATAATGTTTTAGGTTTGGTGAAGGATGGAGATGTGAATTACTTAAAAATGTTCAAATGATTTTTTATGGAGATTAGCCAAATTAATGTCAAAGTTTGGTCTCTGCATAATAAGGTTGAAAAGAAGAATTCCAATGAGCATATGTCAAGAAATTTAGCTAAGAATAACAAAATGCTAGTGATTCTCCAAGAGGTGAGTAAATATGTGGGCTTAATGAAGAACAACTACAAGTCCTAGATTATAGTGTTAGAGAAGAAAATTTTGAAAGTGCACCAAATCCTTGAAAAAGTGGTTAAGGCTAGTTAAAATATGCTCCAGAACAATGTTGAGGGGCTTCACTTCCTAAATGAGAAAATCAGACATTGGAAAGATGAGGATTTGGCTGGGCTATTGAAGGATGTTGATGTTGTGGACCTTTCATTACATTCTTTCTATCTAAATAAAAAAGGTTTTCAATACATTCATATTGTCAAAAAAAGTACAGGTTGGAAAAGAGATGGTGTTATGAAACCTACAACCCACATAGTGTTGTAAAACCCTATACATAACAAGTATCCCTGACCTGTAGAATGAAATAACTCGGAACCCACTATGTATTCCAACCTGCAATTATTTTGTGCATTTATTTTTTAATCACATGAAGATACTGAATTGCAATTTTTACCATAACTAACAGTTGTGGTAAATTTGAAGGTTCCTTTCATGACATTCATACTGTCTAAATAAAAAAATATTTTCAAGACATGTTCATATTGTTTTGTAAAATTCTAGGTTGGAAAACACTAGGTGTTATAAATCCACAACCCACATACTATTCTAAAACCCTTTACAAGTAACAACCCAATTGGTTAGTCACATGCTCACCTCAATTTGGTATGTTTTGTGATTGTCTTGAGAACCTTTTTCTTTGTAGATAGAAAGAATGTAATGCAATTGGAAAACACCAGGTGAACTAAGAAACCTACAACCCACATAGTATTGTCAAACCCTCTCCACAAAGCAACCCAATTGGTTAGTCACCCCTCAAGTCAATTTAGTTAGTTTTATGTATCCCCCACCTACAACTCCTTGTGCTCTCAAACGTTTAGATTTGAACATGCAGAATGAAGCAATTGAAAACCCACATTGTGTTTTCTAATCTACCATTATTTTGTGCATTTCTTTTTTTCAGTCATACAAAGAAATTCAAATACAATTTGTACTATAACTAAGAGTTGTTATATATTGTGAAGGTGAACTTCATTACATTATTACTATCTACGAAACAAAAGGCTTCCAAGACATTCATAGTGTCAATATAATTGCAGGTGGAGGATACATAAAAGTATCCAAATTCACCTGAGGTGAGACCAACCAATTGGGTTATTATTATGTAAGTAACCAAAACATTATCATTACATTCATATTGTCTATGTGTGTTGGCCTTTCTATTGCACCAAAAGGTCGACCTATCAATGTCGGATACAAGTGTCAGATAAGATCCATGGGAGGTGGTTAAACCATATCAAAAATCACACAATCAATGTTGACTGATGGGTGGAAGCATCGAGCTTCAAACAATCCCCCCCCCCAAAGTGCGACCACGAGACTTGAACCCATGACTCGGCTCTGATACCGATTATAATAAAACTAATCATCACACCTGATAGTGTAGTTGAATTTGAACACAACAAGAAACCATTCCTCAACATGACCCATGTGATTACTAATTCGAGATTCCCCCTTAAGGAATCACATAAATTATATGCTCAACTCGATGGGAAGATTGTTCTTGTGGATGATTACTATTGGTTTAATGGATACCTTCCAAATGCATCTAGCTAGGAAAAGGTCTCGCATCTCTTGGTAAAAATGAATTTGCCAGTCACAAAAATTTACAATCTCTATTTCTATATTGTGATATTAAATTTCCATACTCCTTTTCGCCCATACATCGAAGATACAGTTAAAGAAATGAGCATAATTATGATATTTGACGTCACTGCACTTTTGACCTTTCTATCAATTCTCCTTAACATATTTTCTCACAACCTATATGGGAGACTCAATTACTCTATCCGAGTAAGGAAATTACATGAAGGATATAGGTGGTAGTTGGTCAACCAACTAGAGACCCATGCTTTTTCATTACGTGAAATATTGTATACTTTCATCAAAGAAATTATTAGATTTCACATCCTGACCATACGAAGTAGAATTAGAAAAAGCATAATTAAATAACAAATAACCCACTGTGTTTTCCACCCTACGGTCAATATATTGTGTTTTGTTTTGTTTTGTTTTGCTTTGACATTGAGATCTACAGATGATACCCCTAGAAAGCTCTTGAAAAACCCACATCAAATATGTAGCATGTTTTCTCCTCTGACCTCTAGAGGTGACCTCTATAAAAACATGGCAACATTTCATGATAATTGGGAAACTTTGGAGCACACCTTTCTCATTTTCAAAATATTCTCTTCTCTCTATCATACATTGATGACACCTTTTGACATCATGGAGCTCAGTGGATCAAATTCTGGAAGATTTGGTGTTGTGTACTAGAGAGAAGAGCTTCTTTTGCAAATATTGCAAAGTTTCTCCAAAGATGCCTAGTTGTCATATTTTTATAGAGGTCTTATCTGATGCTTGTATTAGGCATTGGCAAGTTGACCTTTTCATGCAATGAAAAGCCCAACAATGTGTAATTACGAGTTGGAAAACACTGGGTGTTATGAAACCTACAACCCAAATATTGTTTTAAAACCCTTGAAAAGTAACAACAGAATTCATTATTCACCTCTCAAGTGAATTTGGATAGTTTTATATATCCCCCACTTGCAACACCACCCCATGCTCTCAAACCTCCAACTTTCAACATGTAGAATGAAAGAACTCACAACACAAAGCATTTTGTAATCTCCAATTATTTGGTGTAATATAATATTTGAACACATCTCAAAAAACAATACTTATTACAATTTAGAACATATGTCTTACTCACATCAGTCTGCCTCCAATGCTCATGGATGCACAAAATTTAGTGAAAATGATAGCTTCTCACAAAAGCCAATGGGCCAAAGAGTTTTATGGCTGAACTACCACCACAACGTCACAACTAATAGAAGGAAAAATGATCTAATGCCATAATTATCTCCTCGCTTTCATCACCGTAACATTTCATCCCGTCTGCCAAATTTGTCACATGTATCCCCCATCTTGGGAGGCCCCCCATCTTGGGAGGCCCCACACTGTGCTATCCCATTATGTGGTGTATGTTTTTTGTATTTTTTAATGTATTTTTGTATGTTATGACCTCTAACATGCATTCTTTTGGGGAGAATAGCCACGTCCAATTGCAGAAGGTGATTTCCCTACAAAATCACATGGATTACACATGATAACATATTTCCCTTTTTCAAGGATAAGACATGTATGATTGTGTTATCATGTCCAAGACATACATTTTTTCAAGGATAATAGCTTGATTTTGCTATATTTTTTAGGGAGATTAGCTTCTTCCCATTGGATGAGGCTATTCTCCCTACAAAAATATATGATAGATGCATCATAACTATCATCATGTTTTAAAAATCATAATTTATAATGGACAAAAAGTTCAAAACATCACCACTTTCGGCATTCACATTTTGGAGGCAGTTGGGGAGCACGAAAGGGAGTTGTAGGCATTTAGAGGCCAAGGCAAAGCAAGCACTGTCCCTACCAAAACACATTTGATGTACGGGAAGCTAGCTAGTAGGTATGTATATCTACCAAAAATATAAGCTATTTTTCCATTCTTCCTAGGGACTTTCAAGAATTGAACAAATATTTGTTGCAAAAAGCAGTATTCATTGACGGGTTTTCAAGGGTTTTCCTTGCAAAAAGGGGTTTTCATTTGATATGCAGAGTTCATTATGTGATTTTATGTGGAGGGTTTTATAATTTTACAGTTTTAATGTTCAGTCCAAAACTATCACAAATGAGGAAAACTATCCAAGTTAAGCTCATGTGTGACTAACCAATTTGGTCAAGTTACGTGTTCAACTTTGAATGTCCTCACATAGATATGAGGTTTGAAAACACGCTATCATTTATCAAGAGCACATAATGGCATGGACCAAGCTTCAGGTAGATAGTTAAACCTGTACAACCTGTGTGATATAACAAATTGTATGCTTCATAACACACTACATTGGTCAATCTCCACATCACAGCATGTACCCAAGCCTTTGTGGTTTTTAAGCCAATATATGTAGCTGTGCATTACAAATACAAGAACACCAATTTCTTGCCATTATTAGCAATAATGAATAAACTTGTTGATAGTGGTGAATGTTGTGTAGTGTAGGTTAAGAAAAACAATGTGTTTTGAAGCTTGCCTTTACTTATACCCAATCTTTGTCTTGAAATGAATAGATATATAGACGTATAAATGAGGTTATATTTGAAACATAAAAAAAATAGTATAGCGGAATTTTCTAAAATGGAAAAGTGGATCCAAAGACGAAAAATGGGTCCTATTTCTCTAATTTCATTAGGAAATGAGATCCATGCAAAGAATTGAATTACAATCCTTAGGTGAGTCAACCCAAGATGTGAATTTGCAAATTTCTCATTTTGCTAGGACGAGATTCTAACCTAAATAGCACTTTGGGGAGAAAGATTAAGACCATCAAATAAACTCCAAATTACAAACTATAAAGTGCATTTAGAAGCTTAAACATAATACTAATGGAACCTACAAACTTTAGGGAGAGTTTAGAAGGGATAAACGTTGTGCACCTTTTGCATAATGTGTTTTTTCATGGCTCATTGAGGACTCATTTTCCCTATGGCAAATGGGTCCTGGCTAGGGCTCCAAAAAATTTATTTTTGGGTTATGTTCCTCTGTGTCTACACTCCCAGATTCTTGATTTTCACTGTCAGACAGCCAAAAAGAAATTTTGTATATCACTTTCTGTGATTTGATAACTTTTCTTGCAACTTTGACAACTTTGCAACTGTCTTCAATTTTTCTCTTCAAAGGATATTCAACCTAAAATTTTCAATCACACATTAAAGAGAGAAAAATGTTGTTTGTTAGGTCAATGGGGGTTTCCTTGGTCAAACCTTGTTTTGGTAGTTAAACCTTGAAATGAAACAATGAAACATGAAGGAATAATGAATGAACAAGCTTATGTCACAACTCACCAAACCTTTGATAAACCTTGATAATGGGGCGATCCCACAAAGCTGGTTTCACTAACTCATTTGACTACAAAATCTAACGAAACTGTCCGACGAAATATGTAAAATTTGATGTTCATCGGGTGCTTGTAAAATTTGATGTGTAATTTTCAATTTTTTGAAAGTTTATCCCTGACGTTCATCAAAATTTTGATGAACCTGGGGTTCATCGAAATGTCGACTATCATTTTCATTGAATTTTTGACAAACATGAAAAATAGAAAAAAAATCAAATTGTGGCCGACATAAAGAAAAGTGAGTTTGTGCTTGATTTATTACGACAGTGTTTTGCTCTACTTGAGACAGTTTGTGGAGAACTAAGAACAATTTTCTCAGAAAAAATTAGAAAAAAATTAAGAAGATATCGCTAGGCTGAGGGTAGTCATTGTCTTTTTCACCGAGAATTCAATTGTGAAGTCCAGTTGTAGTTCAGGGTTTGAAAATCACATATTTAAGCAACATCTCATGATTTCATTTTTAGAAGGTTAGGGTTTGAAATTTCATGTCCAGAATTTTGTTGTGTGGAATCACCATAGATCACAACTTGAGGAAAAATTCTTGTTGTAGTATGTGATCCATAGCTCTTGATTAAAGTATTAAGCCTTGATTTGACATTGCATAACAAATTTGGAATGCATTCATGTATTGTGACCCAAGTTTAATGTGGCTATGTTGTGATAAATGGAAACTCATATAATGTAGTTAGTCGGGTTGTATAATGTAGGTGTATGCGATCACCATTGGGTGCATTCAGGTTGTCTCAAGTTTAACAGGATAAGATGTAATTATAGCATGATAGAAGAGTGATTACCTCTTGCTTCAATAAAGAGCCTATAGCTCTGGTTGATATGTAGAGTGGTTGTGTTATATCAATTATGTAGTGCATTCAAGCACAACCCATGTTTAATGGGCTATTCTAGAGAGTGATCAAGATTTTCTAAACCTTATGAATGTTACTTGACATATATTTGTATAATCTCAAATTCCTTCAGAGGATTTTGAAGTATCAATGTATCCTATATAGGGTTTAGAATGATTTTTTTTAATTAAAAAAATAAATAGAGGTGATGTGATACCACTTTGTAATTGGATATTGGGATCTCTAAATGCGCGTGCACTTTATCATAACTTTGGCCTTTGTATTCATTACTCTAGCTACTAGGGTTTTGCATGTGACATCTTTAATATCTTCATGACCGTGGATTTTAAATAGATCTCAGTCTTTGCTTTAATCCTTTTCATGGTAACCCTTTAGTTCCATAATCAACCTTCAATCTCTTCTAAGAACGTTGTCTTAAGCTAGACTGCATAGTATGCATATAAAGAAAGTCCTTCATACCTACCATTGTTCCAAACCAACACTCACTACCTTGCTTAAAATGTTGCCTCCACAAGCACAATAACATGTTTTAAAATCATGGTTGCCAGTGATTGACCATTAAGGTCACCACTTTCATCATGAAGATACAATGAGATTTTTGTCTTCAAACTCAAGGCATTATGGAAGATAACATTGTGAATTGTTTGTTGTCTGATTCATTTTCTTACACATTACAACTTTGCTAACTTCCTTTAAGATTAGGTATTGTACCCTCGAAATTTGCAATCTCAAACGCTCCTCACTATCACTTAAGAAGAGTTCCTTTCATGAAGTGTCCTTCTAGCAAAAGATCAGGCTATGCCTAATTTCTGTTGCTCACGGGACTCATTGTTTCATGGTATTGGGTTCTTAGGGATCTTGACCTTATTGACACTACTTCCACAATCCACAGGTGTGTCACTATTCTCCCATCTTTGATGAGTCTCAAAACACTGCTCAAACATGCAATCCACTACCTCCAATATACATTAATGGCTAAGAAGAAACATTGAACCTATGATTACCACTGTTACTTCATTTGGAAAGTCATTCCCTGATTGCATTTTCCTTGTCTAACACTACCAAAAGAATTTGAAAAACCCTTAAGGTCAGCAAGGAGGTAAGGAAACTCACTGTTAAAATCTCCACTTTACTATCCAAGGTTTTAGCTTTATTATCTTGTCGTGCTGCTCAACCTCTTTATGACTGTCACATCTCAAGTGACTGCCATTCTTCTTACCATAGATTACATTTACAAATGTCACTAAGCTACATAGTGTGCTTGTTATTGGCTACAATCTTTAGAATGCAAGATTTTGTTATTACCTACAATGTCTCAATCTTTCTGGTATTGCAACCTCACTAATCTGCTATAGTTATTGTTTATGTTTTTACGGAGGCCTAGGGTTTGTACCCTATTCATGCTCTTACCAATGCTTATGTTGTTTTTTATTAGGGCTCTCTCAATGTTGAGGGCCCTAGGGATAAACTCATCATAAGAAGTGACACATTGCATCTTTAACTAAAAGGATAAATCCGTATTGACATTAGAAATGATGATTCCAATTTGTTCCTCCTAAGGAATGGGTCACTTGCTCTTACTAGCTCGCTACCTCCATTGTTGTAGGAAGTTTGTGATCAAGTTCAATATTATGATTTTAGGAGTCTTAACGGTTGGAAATCATAGTAAAATCAGAATTTAATAAGTTTTGGAATTAACATTTTAAAGTGTTTTTTGGGGTCATTAACTTTAGACTATCTTCTCTTTTACAGGGGTGGTTGCATGCCAGATTTTTTTGGTGTAAAATATCAGAATTATTAGATTATATTACCTGTCCATGAATAAAAATTATTGGAGTGCGAGTTTGATATTTTTTTAAGATCTAAATAGTCAAGCTTGGTAAAGAAAAATCATGTTAGATAATATTAGTCTAGAACAAAATGAAGAGAAACTTGATAGATTGTGGGATAGATTGAAAAGAAAGGGTGATGGGAAATGTTATTATCCTTGCAATAATTGCAAGGGCTTAAGACAAGATGACTTTTAATCACAAAAGCTGAGAAACATTGTAGGCAACATGGTCACGTTGAAGGGGGGCATGATTATCGTCCATTGGAAAGTTGTTCATTATATGTGTTTATATTGATTGAATTTGTAAATGTTTATATCATTTTAATATTATATATATATATATATCACTTGATCATGATCATGGTTTATTTGTGTTAATAATTATTATAAAGGTGGGGTGCCCTAGGGGCGGAATGTGTATGGATTATCCGTGGGAGAGTGTGGTTTGCAGTGGACAGAACATGGAGGCTGTGAATATAGAGATGAAGTTAATGATCTATGGAAGATGATCATCGCGAAAACACAGTTGAAGAAGTTGATGAATACGAATACATTGATCCATGACGCATTTAGTGGCGAGAGCTGATCATATTGATCAAGATGACTTTGATGATGTTCATGATTTACCTATAGCAGAGAAGGCATACAAGCCCCTTTATGAAGGCTCTGAAACAACTCTTCTCTTTCTTTGTATTGTTGCTATTGAACTTGAAGGTTATGAATGGTTTATCAAACATAGCAATCTCACGGTGTCATATATGTCATCTTTTTTCATCTATTTTAATTGTTATTAGTTCATCACTAGTAAATAAAGGATGAAATATGTACCATTAATATTCTTTATATTAACAAATTATTTTTTTGTTGTAGATTGATTAGTGAATTTTGTTACCACCATCAAATATTTTACCTCGCTCATCACAAATTTATATTATGATATAAGAAAATATCAAATGGAGTATCAAGCAATAGATGCATGTCCCAATGATCGTATTATATATCATAAACAATGAGGGGTTGCAGCGAGATACTTGGGAATGTGTCGTATCGGTGGATGTCAAGCGGATCAACTAACAAAGGTTGCCTGCATGGGTTCTTTGTTATATTCCCATTATTGGCGTGCAATGCAGCGATTTAGGTGCAAAGATTAGGGCATGATTTGGCATGGATTACCATGCAGGAAATAGAACTGGAGATGACATTCTTCAAATGCCTATGGATGGTTTTGCATTTAGGGACATGGAGGAAAAATGGCCACACTTTAAAGAAGAATCTCATAATCTCAGGCTTTCATTAGGAGCGGACAATGTCAATCCATTTGGTGAGATATATTCCCCTTTCAGTGTGGCCCTATTTTCATTTATCAACAATAACATTCCTCCATGGATGTCAATAAGAGGAATTTATAATGTTAGAAATGATTCATTTCCGGTATTTAATTTTATTTAACGTAGTAGCATCTCATTTTTCTTATTTTTTGCATAATGACTTATATTTTTTCCATTCAATAGTCATGTACATTAATTTATATATATTGCATTAAAATGGTTATAATAATTATGTAATGTTTATGTTCATTCAACTAGGTAAGTACCAAGTTAAAGATATGAATGTATATATCGAGCCTCTTATCGACGAGTTACTAAAGTTATGGAATGGTGTCACTATGTATGACGTCTCCATACCAATAGGACAAAGACAATTTCAATTCCATGCAATGCTTGTATGGACAATTCATGATGCCCCAGGGCTAACACATTTTTGTGGTATGTTATAACCTTCGATTGCACTTTAACAATATTTAATTTGATGAAGTAGATATCATGCATATTTTTAAAATAATCTATTCATTATATATAATTAAAAAAATTGACATATTTAATCCAATTATATATCATCTTGCGGGTCTTCAAACAAAGGGAAAATTTGCATGTCTAATTTGTGGTCCAAAGATGAAATCTCGTCGTTCAACAAGTTTAGGAAAGCAGGTGTTTGATGAGTATAGGCACTTCCTCCATAGAAATAATAAGTATCGAACTACTGAAAAACATCTTTTCAATAGGAAAGAGGAGACTACATCAAAACCACGAAGAATGTCACCTCGCCTGTGGAAGTTGGAATATAATAGAATTAATCGTCAAGGTTATACATAGTTATACATCGGATCAAATTGTTTATCTATCATATATGATATGTTTTGAATTTATATTTTTATATTGTGTTGTGTTTACTCATGTTGTAATTGACAATGATTGTCGTTAATTTGTTTATCTTATATGCTTCATGAATGTCGTCAAGTCATTAATGGCCGGCTTCTACAGGGAAGTTATCCCAGACAATTTAGTAGGTTGCCCTACTATGAGCAACTACAAATTGTACATTTGTTTGATACAATGCATATCGGAAAGAATATAACAGAAACGTTATAGAAAATATTGGATGGAAGGCA
>VDFB02087766.1:101365-115566 GCA_007258455.2 Sequoia sempervirens | reverse complement strand
CCTTGTGTATGCTATTGCTTACTACTATGCTTTGATAGAGTTTTTCCATAGCTTGTTTGAAAGCACCTATTTTAGGCTTTTAGCCATAGCAGCAAGGCAATGAACTGTTTGATAAAATGCTTTGGTAGACATTATGAAAAATGTGGTAGCATAGACAATTGTCACCATTTGATATTTATGCAGCTTGTAGTATGTTTTGGTGCAATGTAATCGCGATATGAATATAACCAACAAAAATCTATTTTCTATAATTCATGGATTGAACTCAGATTTATTTGCTCTCAATGTCTGTATGCTATGGAAATGCCATTAATTTAAAAAAAGAAAAGTATTTTCTGACTATTTTTCTTTAAATTTTTCTTTTTTTTTGTAAATCCAAAATTTTCCCATTCTTTTCCCAATTTTTTCCCCAAACGATTAATGTTGCTATGTGTGATACTATTAACAATGTAATTATATACTGATTACTCTTTCTTTTTACATAATCTAACATATTTCAAACTTTTCATAGGCTTCCTGACACATCGAAGGCAACAAAGGCAAGACTAGAGAAGCACGAGCAACACAAACTTGGCTCTGGTGGTTATATGAAATTAGCCACATGAATTGTAAGTATCAATAAATGAAATCTTGCATCCAAATTATAATAAATTGAAAACAAATTTGGTTTTATCACACCATAGAAGAAAAATTCATGATCTTATGCAAAAATGTAGGGCTCTGAATTCAACAAAGTTCCCACAGAAGAGGACCTGAAGATTTCCTTCCAACAAGGCTATGGAGCCATGGCTGAACGCCTAAGAGTCTTGACTGGGCAAACACATCTTCCATTACATCCGACACGCAGGTAAATAAACTCAATAAAGTTTATTTAAAATTGAATACTTGTGCAATCTATTCAATATTAATTTCCACCATAAAGTAATTACATGCCTATTTGTTTTAAACATTCAAGCAATGATAATACTGCACATGACATTGGAATGCAGCCTGGTGAGGGTGAAGCACAACCTGCATATGAAGGTCATGGTGTGCATCTCGATATTTTAGAGCATGTAGAGCGTGATCAACATGTTGAGCATGATCAGGCTAGAGAAGATCAGGAACATGATGTGGCCCCATGAGGTAAAGAGGACCACTCTAAAGTTCTTTTAAACATATTTAATCAAGAATTGGTGTATTACTTAATGTAACCTTTCATGTTTCAACTTTAGAGCATGTAGAGCGTGATCAACGTGTTGAGCATGATCAGGCTAGAGAAGATCAAGAACATGATGTGGCCCCATTAATTAAAGAGGACCACCCTCATGTTCTCTTAAACATATTTAATTTCAATTGGTGTATTAATTAATGTAACTTTTCATTTTTCAACTACAGATCAGGATGTAGAGGGTGTTCAACATGTTGAGCATGAGTCTATAACAAAAGTTTAGGAACATGATGTGGACCCATCAGGTAAAGAGAACCACTCTAATGTTCTTTTAATTAATGAAATACTTGTAACAATAATAATAAAACATATCAGTTTAACATTTCTTTCTTATTGCAGTAGACCCCCCCTTGCAGCGGCATCCATGTCATGAGCAGATGACTAGCCATACATTAAGATCATGAGCAGAGGGAAGAACAACTAAAGGGGGTACAAATATTGATTTAGAAACAATACTCCACTTCAGCTTTATGTAGCTTTAAAAAAGAAACAAAAAAAAAGTGATTGTAATCATATCATGACAACCATATTTTTGATAATATGTAAAAACTGAAAGAATTAATATACTATGTTAATGAATGAATGTGAATATGTTAATTAATGAATGTTATATGTTAATGAATGAATGTTATATGTTATTAATGGATGAATGAATGTTATATATTATTAATGGATGGATGAATGAATGTTATATGTTATTAATAGATGAATGAATGAATGTATGTTATATGCTATTAATGGACGAATGAATGAATGTTATATGTTATTAATGGATGAATGAATGATTAATGTTATATGATTGGGTATGGGGAATTGAGAGTGATGTGAGGGGGGGGAACGGGCCAAATGAGCTTCCACTGTCATGTGGTTGCCCCTATTAAGTAGAGAATATTAAACTATTCTTGAAACAAAGAGAAGCTCAATAAGGTAATGCACTTTTAAATATAAGAAATGCATCATTTGAAGCGTCAAACCAATATGCAGTCTGTATGTATGATTAGTCGTCAGTCTCTGCGATGGTACATTTTCACGAATATATTTTAAAAAAAAAAATTGCATTGCTTCATCGCAATTTCGATGAAACCCACTGACGAATCGTCGAAAAGGTTCGACGAATTTGCTATTGCTGTGACGAAAGTTTCATCACAACTCCTTACCCATTTCGTCGCAATTTTGACAAACTTAAATTGGTTTTGTTTCAATGCTACTACTTGCCCATTTTGTCACACTTTCGACAAACATTTAGTGTTGTTTCGACGCTACTCCTTGCCCATTTCGTCGAAATGGCGACAAACTTCTAGTGTAATTTGTCGGTGGATACATGAAGTTTTCATTGATATTCTGATGAAGTCCTGAGTCATTTTATGATGCTGACGACTAACGAATCTATGTTGTTATTTCGACGTTTAATTCATCGTCGGCCTTTCGACGAAAAAAATAGCGACAATTTTTTTTCGTCATTTCGTCGCTTGTCCGACAAATATTTGTCGAACGATTGACGAACGTCCGTTGGAAAATGGTGTCAAATTCAGTAGTGTTTACAATTTATGGGAGATTCTGATTTTTGTTGAAATAACATATTTTTAGAAAATATAATGATTTAAGCCTTAAAAATTTCTATTTAAAGCATTCCAATTGAAGAGGGTTTGATCAAACTACCTTAGGTAAAACCCCCTTGGATAGAACCCCACTAGTTTTAAACCATACCTATAACAGAGTCTCCTTTATGCCTATCAAAATGTTAATAAAAAACCACTTTTGATTTATCTTTTGGGGGATCAAATGATTTCATTTAAAATTTATTTTTTGTAAGTATGTAGTCCTTATTATAAGCTTCCCAAAAAGTATAATTTTAAATAAGTTTAATTTTATTATTATATTTATTTTTTAGTTCTTGTGAATGTAGGTTTTTCACCGAAAATCAAGCTCTTTGTTCTGCACATGTGGAAAAATAGAAGATTATCAATTTTTTTTTTGAAAAATATGAGTGCACCAGATATTGAATTCCTTGATCCAACAAAAAAAAATTGAATTTTGATACATACAAAAAAAGTTGTGTTATACAGTCCGCCTATGTCTGAATTGTAATTGGTTTGACTTCAAAACTTGATTAAGGAAAAAATATTCTATAAAACACTATGAAACCAATTGGAAGCACTAGATATCATAGTTACATATCTAAATTTGAAAAAAATAGAATTTTATCCTTCATGGAAAAAAATTATGTGTTATACGGTGAGCATCACTCCTTAAAAATGGTGTTTACTGAAAAAACTAGTTTTCGAAGGAGATAGAAAAAGAAGTCCAATCTAATTCCAAAAAAATTGAAAAAAATATAGTTAGAAAATACAGAAAAAATGTCACAAATCACTAGTTTGCATCATCTTCAAATTCCTCATGGTTTAGCTGCTATAGGTGCCTGAAAGTGAAGATTTAGTTAGATAAAATTAGTTCAGTGTCTAGTTTGGCCAAAAATTGTAAACTAGTATTGTGGGATCACCCAATGGAGGTCTGCAACTTGCATGGAATGGATTCAATGGATGTGTACCTGGAATTTGAATCTTTTCTTTAAATGATACTTTGAATGCTTGATTGAATCATAAAACCTACATCAATATATTAGCTCCAAAGACATGCATGGCTCCACATAACTTTGATATGATGAATGGATCTTGATTGCTGCAAAAAATGATGAATAAATCTTCTCTTGAATGCTCTTGACAATAATCTTGATCATAAAATGTTCCTTAGGAATTGAACACTTGAAAATCTAGGATTAACTTAGTGAAATGACCTCTTATTTATACATATCTTAAGATTAATTCTTGAAATTCAAATATAACAAGCTGACATTGAATTATAGATTTGAAATCATTAAAATACCACCAAAAACATATTTCAAAGGGGGGTCCTAGGTCTAAGTGAGGAACCATTTTCCATAGGGTGAATGGGTCCTAGGCCACTTACCTAGGATGCACACCGGTCAATGTTAAACATTATGTAAAAATAGGGTCCTAGATCTAAGCGAGGACCCATTCGCCCCTATGGTGAATGGGTCCTAGGTCACTTACCTAGGACACACATCTTCCAAAGTTAAGTGTTGTGTAATGGAATTTATAAATGTCGGGTTTTATCACTTGGAATTTGCATTTAATTAGGCTTGGATTTGAATTAAAGGGGCCAATTAAGGAAAATTAACCTCAATTAATTAATAAAAGCCTAGATTAATGTGAAAGTGTAAAGGCATACCTCACAACATAAAAAATAGGGTACAATTAAGTCCATTTAGTTTAAAAAGGCCCTAAACTTAATGTGAATATGAAAACATATTACAATACTAAATTAAGGAAACATTAGGCTTATTTTATTATTAATTATTCCCAAATTAAGTGTGAAAAAGGGATACTTTTTCCTACACTACACTATTTTATCAAATAGAACATTTCTCATTAAAGGAAGACTCTATTAACCATCAATACATAGTGTACTTCCTAGTGCACACTTTATTCTATTTTGTAAAAATCCATGTTGGAAAATCCTAGGTGTTAAGAAACAAGTAACCCAAATAGTGTTGTAAAACCCTCTGCAACCCAATTGGTTAGTACCCCTCACCTTGATTGGTCGGTTTTATCCTCCAACTTCTCCATGTGTACTCCAACCTTAATATTTCAACATGTAGATCATAGAAAAAAGGTGTTTTTTTCCTTCTTTCTCCAAATAGAAAATGCACACGTCAGTTTTCCTCCAATTCCTGCACCAGAGAAAAAGCTCTGAAAATGGTAGCTTCTCACACAAACCATGGGGCCTAATTTTATCGACTAGTCAAAGGTGGGAAAACTAACCTGACATCACCGTTATCTCCTTGCTTCCATCACCATAATGTTTTCTTTCATTTTCTAGTTTTAAAACTTTTATTCCCCATCTGGCGGGCCCCACACTATGCCATCACATCATGTTATGTATGTTTCTATGTATGTTTTTATGTATGATTGTATGCATTTTTGTATGTACAAAGGTGCATTTTTTCAAGAGACTAGCTCCATCTGCATAAGCATCTGCACAATTGACAAAACATTATGTTTTTAAAGCTCCAAAATGGGCAATAAGGAATACTTATATTTGTAAAGAGGCTTCAACATTGTAAACACATTGTGTTTACATAGCAACAATTCCATTACAAAATTTGGGAAGCCTAATGGCCATTTTTGTGTTATTCTAGCCTCACCTTTGCAGTTTGTATGGTATATTATAATGGCCCTTGCTTTTTTTTGAATTCCTTTGCTCTTGCTTTGATTTGACTGCCCAATGGTCCAGTCGAGCGGGGGGCCCAAGAAGGCTCCCCATTCTAGAAATGTTGTCCCTTTGTCTAGTGCTATGCCTGCTTTAGCAAATTCCAATGTTGTTGTTCTGCATGTTGTTCCACCTCCTTGTACTTCTAGCAAGATGCCTCTATCTCTGTCTCTCAATCTTGACTCTTTCTTCTCTGAAGAAGAACCAACCTCTTTTGTGGAAAAACTAGTGGGTGTCAGCTTGCCAACTATGGGAAAAATGAATTTAGAGTCTGCTTCCTGCTTAGTTACTAGTTGGGAGGTTGACATCCCTGAAATGTTGATGATGAAGGCAATGTATGTACTCAAGTTGTCATTATGTGGAAAGTTTCTAGCGTTTCAACTGAATATTGAATAGGAATGACTCTAGGCTACTTTTGTTTGGAACTTAAAAGGAAGTGTCTCTATCAATGCAATGCCCAAAGGTATCTTCCTTTTTTCCTTTGTCGTTTATGAAGATATGCTAAAGGTGTTAATGGGTGGAACCTGGGCATTTGGTACTAGCTTCAAGAACTTCCTCTCTTTGTGCAAATGGAAACCACATGTGCTTTGACCCTTCTGTAGACTTAGGTGCTACAACTCCTACATGGGTATGCCTTACAAGGCTACCCCTTGATTTTTGGGATTTGGGTATCCTGAAAGGGATTGCCAACTCTTTCGAAAGCCTCTTGGGGATTGAAAAGATAATGCAAGAAAATTCAAGGTTAGTTTATGCCCATATTTGTGTTAATGTAGCTATTAACATGGTTCTACCAACCTCTGTTCTCCTTAATTCAAATTTTAGAAACTGGTCCCAACCCCTTGAGTATGAAAATGCTAGACAATTCTATCAGCTATTCAAGAAATTAGGTCACCTTATAGATTCATGTAATAAAAGGTTTGAAGAGGTGCCCAATGAAGAAATGCAATCCCTAACTGAGCTAGAGACCAAGGTTTCTAAGGTTGACTCTGTTGCGCCCCCGTATAAGGATTTTGTGTCCAGGAGGGAGCTATTGTCCTAAAGAATCCTCCAGGGAATGATGTTTTTTCCTTAGGTAGGGATGCTGCTTTCCATGAGTCCTTGGCTATTTCTAGAGTCTTGGATAGTAAGGAAATCAAGGAAATAGCCCTAGGGGAAGGACTTCAAACTCCAGGATTGCTAAAGGGCATGAAACCAAAGACAAATGAGGAAACTCTAAAAGAAAATTCAAATGAAGAGATGGAAAGGACTCATAGGGAGACCAATGAACTAGATCAAGATAAAGCTGATCTTGGTGCTAATGAAGGGGATGGGATGGAGGAAGGGGAAATTTTTTCATCAGCCCCTATTCTATCCTCAAGAGATTTTTCCTTTATGTCTCAGAAGGAGGGAGGAAACCTAAGTGAATCTTTGGCTATTATGGGCTTTCCACCTCACCACAGTGATAGAGAAGAAGAGGAATAATGGTTACAAGCTTCAAGTAAGTCAAAAAAGAAAGAGATAATGGATGTTGGTGGAGGAAAAAAGTTTGGAAGACCTTCCCAAAAGGAATCAAGGAATAAAGATATTGTGCGAGATGTGGCTTGTGGTAGACAAAAAACTTTAGAATCGATCATAGATTTAAAGTCCAAAGAGAAGTAATGTTGGCTGTTCTTCTAATGGCCTCCTAGTGTTTTTGTAACAATTTTGTTTTGATAATTAAGTTTCTCTCCTAGAATATTAGGGGCATTCACTAATACATTTGACTGCAAAATCCGATGAAACTATCAAATAAAATATGTAAAATTCGATGTTTGTCGGGTGCTTGTAAAATTTGATGTGTAATTTTCAATTTTTTGAAAGTTTATCCCCAACGTTCATCAAAATTTCAACAAACCTGAGGTTCGTCGAAATGTCGGCTATCTTTTTCATCGAATTTTTGACAAACATGAAAAATATAAAAAAATCAAATTGTGGCCAACATAAAGAAAAGTGAGTTCGCACCTGATTTATTGGGACAGTGTTTTGCTCTCTTGAGACAATTTGTACAGAACTAAGGACAATTTTCTTGGGAAAAATTAGAAAAAATTCAAGAAGATATCACCAGGTTGAGGGTAATCATTGTCTTTTTGCAGAATTCAGTTGTGAAGTCAGATTTGTAGTTCCAGGTTTGAAAATCATATTTTAAAGCAACATCTCATCGGATTTCATTTTTAGAGGTTATGGTTTTGAGAATTTCATGTCCAGATTTTGTTGTGTGGAATCACCATAAGATCACAACCAAGGAAAAATTCTTGTGATTGTAATTATGTGATCCATAACTCTATTGGTCATGTGGCACAATTGTGCTATAACAAATACAGATGCATTCATGTGTGACCCAAGTTTAATGTGGCTATGTTGTGATAGAAATAGAGGCACTCATATAATGTAGTTAATTCAGGTTGTATAATGTAGGTGTCAATCATCATTGGGTGCATTCAAGGTTGTCTCAAGTTTAATAGGTTAAGATGTAATTATAGCATGATCGAAGAGTGATTACCTCTTGCTGCAATAAAGAGCCTATAACTCTGGTTGATATGCAGAGTGGTTGTGTTATATCAATTATGTAGTGCATTCAAGCAAAACCCATGTTTAATGGGCTATTCTAGAGAGTGATCAAGATTTTCTAAACCTTATGAATGTTACTTGACATATATTTGCATAATCTCAAATTCCTTCAGAGGCTTTTGAAGTATCAATGTATCCTATATAGGGTTTATAATGTTTTTCTTTTAATTAAAAAATAAATAAATGATGTATTTCCTTGTAATTAGATAATGTGGAGATCTCCTAAATCTACCCCAACACACTATCCTCTTTGGCACTGTATTCATTACTCTAGCTACTAGGGTTTTGCATGTGACATCTTTAATATCTTCATGACTGTGGATTTTAAATAGATCTCAGTCTTTTCTTTAATCCTTTTCATGGTAACCCTTGAGTTCCATAATCCACCTTCAATTTGTTCTAAGAACACTGTCTTAAGCTAGACTGCATAGTATGGATATAAAACAAGTCCTTCATACTTGCCATTGTTCCAAACCACCACTCACTACCTTGCTTAAAATGTTGCCTCCATAAGCGCAATAGCATGTTTTAAAATCATGGTTTCCAACGATTGACCATTAAGGTCACAAATTTCATCATGAAGATACAATGAGATTTTTGTCTTCAAACTCAAGGAATTATGGAAGATAACATTGTGAATTGTTTGTTGTGTACGATTCAATTTTCTTGCACATTTACTGCTTTGCTAACTTCCTTTAAGATTGGGTATTGCACCCTCAGCTGCAATCTCAAACAACTCACTCACTATCACTTGAAGATTTCCTTTTATGAGCATCCTTCTATAAAATCAAACTATGCCCTAAAGATTGCCTACTTACTACAAGGGACTCATTATTTCATGGTATTGTAGTTCTTAAGATCCTTCAACCTTATTGACACTACTTCACAGTCCACAAGGTATTATTCACTATTCTCCCATATTTGATGAGTCTCAAAACACTGCTCAAACATGCAATCCACTACCTCCATTATACATTAATGGCTAAGAAGAAACATTGAACCTATGATTACCACTGTTACTTCATTTGGACAGTCATTCCCTGATTGCATTTGCCTTGTCTAACACTACCAAAAGCATTTGAAAAACCCTTAAGGTCACCAAGGGGGTAAGGAAACTCACTGTTAAAATCTCCACTTTACTATGCAAGGTTTGAGCACTTTATTATCTTGTCACTCGCCTCTTTTTGATGTCACATCTCAAGTGGTATCATTCTTCTGAAGTAGATTGCATTTACAAATGTCACTAAGCTACATAATTAGTGCTTGTTATTGGCTACAATCTTTAAATTTCAAGATTATTTAGCTACAATGTCTCAATCTTTTCGGTATTGCAACCTCACTAATCCACTAGAGTTATTTTTTGTGTTTCTATGGAGGCCTAGGGTTTGTACCCTAATCATGCTCTTACAAATGCTTACATTTGCTTTTATTAGAGGGCTCTCTCAATGTTGGGGGCCCTAGGAGGATAAACTTCGTCATAAGAAGTGACATTTATGCTTTAACTAAAAGGATAAATCCATATTAGCATTACTTAATGATGATTAGGCATTGCTCAAGTAGGAATGGGTCACTTGCTCTTACTGGCTCCTCCATTGTTGTAGGAAGTTTGTGATCAAGTTCAATAAATGCGATTTTAGGAGTCTAATGGTTGGAAATCATAGTAAAATAAGAATTTAATAAGTTTTGGAATTAGCATTTTAAAGTGTTTTTGGGGTCATTAACTTTAGACTATCTTCTCTTTTGCAGGGGTGGTTGCATGCCAAATTTTTTTGGTGTAAAATATCAGAATTATTAGATTTTACCTTTCTATGAATAAAAATTATTGGAGTGTGAGTTTGATATTTTTTGGAGATCTAAATAGTCAAGCTTGGTAAAAAAAAATCATGCCAAATAATATTAGTCTAGAACAAAATGAAGAGACACTTGATAGATTGTGGGCTAGATTGAAAAGGGGTGATGGGACATGTTATTGTCACTTTTGTAATTACAGGGCTTAAAGACGAGACAACTTTTAATTACAACAGCTGAGAAACATTGTAGGTAGCATGGTCACGTTGAAGGGGGGCATGATTATTGTCCATTAGTAAGTTGTTCATTATATGTGTTTATATTGATTGAATTTGTAAATGTTTATATTGTTTTAACATTTTATATATATATATATAATCACTTGATCATGATCATGGTTTATTTGTGTCTATCATTATTATAATGGTGGGTCACCCTAGGGCAGATGATATGGATTATCATGGCCCAAAGAATGTGGTTTTGCAAGTGAAGGAACATGGAGCTGTGAATATCGAAGATCAAGTTAATGATCTTATGGAAGAAGATGATCATGCACCAGAAAACATAATTGAGAGAATAATGCGTTTAAATGCATGGTCACTTGTGAAGCACATTTGGTGGCTGAGGAGTGATTATGATGATCAAGATGGCTTTGATGATGTTGCCAGTTTGTATGAGAGGGGCATATGAGCCTTTATGAAGGCTCCAAAACAACTCTTCTCTTTGCTATATTATTTGCTGTTAGACTTGAAGGTTATGAATGGTTTATGAAACATAGCAATCTCCAGGATATTAAGGTATGTCATATATGTCATCTTTTCATCTGTGCGGTATTTGTTAATTCATCGCACCTAGTAAATAAAAGGATGAAATATGTACCATTAATATTCTTTATATGAACAAATTATTTTTTATTTGTAGATTGATTGGTGAATTTTTGTTACCACCATCAAATATTTTACCTCACTCATACCGAGATTTATGTGCCATTATGAAAGATATCAGAATGGAGTATCAAGCAATAGATGCATGTCCCAATAATCATATTATATATCATAAACAACAGGAATTTGCAACAAAATGCCCAAAATGTCATATCAGTAGATATCGAACAGATCAACTAACAAAAAAGGTACCTCACAAGGTTCTTTGTTATATTCCCATTATTCCACATATGCAATGATTATTTAGGTGCGAAAGCTTAGCATAATTTATGGATTACCATGCACAGAATATATGTGGAGATGACATTCTTCAAATTCCTACAGATGGTTCTGTATTTAGGGACATGAAGGAAAAATGGCCACACTTTAAAGAAGAACCACGTAATCTCAGGCTTTCATTGGGAGCAGACGGTGTCAATCCATTTGGAGAGCTAAGATCTATTTTCTTAGTGTGGCTTGTTTTTGTTATCAACAATAACATTCCTCCATGGATGTCAATAAAGAGGGAGCACACAATGTTGTCAATGATTGTTCCAAGTATTTGTTTACATCAATTTTCTTTAATGTAGTAGCATCTCATTTGTCTTATTTGTTGCATAATGACTTATATTTCTTTCATTCAATAGTCATGTACATTAATTTATATATATTGCAGTAAAATGGTTATAATAATTATGTAATGTTTATGTTCATTAAACTAGGTAAGTACCAAGTTAAAGATATGAATATATATATCAAACCTCTTATCGACGAGTTACCAAAGTTATGGAATGGCGTCACTATGTATGATGTCTCCAGACCAATAGGACAAAGACAATTTCAATTCCATGCAATGCTTGTATGGACAATTCATGATGCCCCAGGGCTAACACATTTTTGTGGTATGTTATAACATTCGACTGCACTTTAACAATATTTAATTTGATGAAGTAGATATCATGCATGTTTTTAAAATAGTCTATTCATTATATATAATTAAAAAAATTGACATATTTAATCCAATTGTATATCATCTTGTAGGTCTTCAAACAAAGGGAAAATTTGCATGTCCAATTTGTGGTCCAAAGATGAAATCTCATCATTCAACAAGTTTAGGAAAGCAGATGTTTGATGAGTATAGGCACTTCCTCCATAGAAATAATAAGTATCGAACTACTGAAAAACATCTTTTCAATGGGAAAGAGGAGACTACATCGGAACCATGAAGAATGTCACCTCGCCTATGGAAGTTGGAATATAATAGAATTAATCGTTAAGGTTATATACATTGGATCAAATTGTTTATCTATCATAAATGATATGTTTTGAATTTATCTTTTTATATCATGTTGTGTTTACTCATGTTGTAATTGACAATGATTGTCATTGTTAATTTGTTTAAGTTATACGCTTCATGAAGGTTGTCAAGGCATTAATGTCCAGATTCCACAAGGACTGAAAAGCTATTCCAGACAATTTATTAGGCTGCCCTACTATGAGCAGCTACAAATTGTGCATTTGTTTGATACAATGCATATTGGAAAGAATATAATAGAAACTTTATCTAAAATATTGGATGGAAGGCATGACAAAAAAAAATTTGTCAAAATTTGTAGTGACATTTAGGAAGCCAAACATGCAATGAAAAATGTCATTCAGTTAAATAGGGATGGAGACCAAATTAATATAAGTGCCCTTTCTTGGTTATTAACAGAGCAACAAAGCAATGGTATAAAAGAAGTCATACAAAAAATTTAATTTCCCACAGGATTTGCTGCGAACATATACAATATAATAACAAAGAAAGGTGAATTTAAGTCAAGGATGAAAACGAATGATTGGCATACCTTCATTAAGGTAATTATTCTGGTATATTATATACACTTGTATAATGCATGTAATTTTCAGTGTATTGTGTTTACTACTTTTGGAAAAATAATGAAAAGATCATTTTATAATTGTTGTAGTACGTTCTACCTCTATCTCTCCCAGACAACTTTGACAACAATGTCAAGCAAGTTATATATGATCTTAGAAAATACATGAGGTAAGTAGCGAGATTTATTCAATTTGCTGTATACATCTTATAATTGCCATTTGTTTTACTTGTTATGTAATATACTGTATATTTTTGTTAAATCTCGTTAATATGTTTGCGTCTTGAATCACTTGTAGATGGCTATCATCTAAAGAAATCCACAAAGAAGATGTAAATTATTGGAAGAGAAAAATTCCTCATCTAATGTGTGAAATGAAAAAGTTTCTACCTTCAACATTTTTCAATGCATAAGAACACTACCTCATACACCAAGTTGAGGAGATTGAATTGTGTGAACCTATACACACAAGGTCAATGTGGATGGTTGAGAGGCACTTGAAATTTTTGAAAGCTTTGGTTAAACAAAAAACACATCCTGAGGGTTGTATGGTGGAGGTATATATGGTATACCAGACCATAGTGTGCATTGGTGAATATCTTGCTAAGTTTGGAGCAAAGATCCATGTAGATCGCATTTGGGATCCCAACTCCATTAATAAATTTGAAGGGGAGTACCTGTTGGGGAAAGGTATATTGAGGAAAGTGAGGTAATTATAAGATGGTCATGGAGATTGATTGGAATACATTTTACATATGGTTTTTATGTATATTGTACTTATTTAATTTTTAATCTTCAATATAAATCAATTATAAATTAAGGTCGTATACTGTGGTATTTAACTAATTATACGTCGTTTGTGAATTTCATTTTTTTTTGGTACAGTTGGTCAAGAGTGGGATGCACTATATTTGTACGTTGCCAACAATCTTGATTGGATGATGGTATGGATTAAACAATGTCAACAATCTGGTTGTGCATTAACATGGGAAGGTGTGGCTTCATTGGTTAAAGAAACTCATCGTAATGGAGATTCCAATGTTACACAAAGGGAAATTAATTTAGCATATGGTTTAAGAGATAAACAGGCACATATAAATATATTAATCACCCATATTATTTAATTATTTTTAAGTATATTGATGTATATATATGTTGAGATTGTTTTCTTTGCATACATTCAGCCAAGAATAAATATGTTTATCAACTGACGATATTGCAATAATTTTTACATGTTTGACATATTGCAGGTGAAACACACAAGGCTATGTGGTGCAATGGTCATAAATTTTGAATCAAAATGTTGGATAACATTAAGAAAACTTGTGATTCTGGTATAACTACAGTCTTTCGGGTGACTAATGTTTCATCTAGAAGCCACATACATCTAGAAGTCTTAGAAAATCGATACTATGGGATTTTGGATGATATACTTGAGTGTGACTTTAAGTCCTTCAGATTAATTTTGTTCATCGTCCTATAGTATAGGCTACGATTGAATGAAAATGATCCTGAAAGAACTGTTAT
>VDFB02087766.1:76868-101265 GCA_007258455.2 Sequoia sempervirens | reverse complement strand
TGAAACACCACAAGGCTATGTGGTGCAATGGTCATAAATTTTGAATCAAAATGTTGGATGACATGAAGAAAACTTGTGATTTTGGTATAACTGTAGTCTTTCAGGTGACTAATGTTTCATCTAGAAGCGACATACATCTAGAAGTCTTAGAAAATTGATATTATGGGATTTTGGATGATATACTTGAGTGTGACTTTAAGTCCTTCAGATTAATTTTGTTCATTGTCCTATGGTATAGGCTATGATTGAATGAAAATGATCCTAAGAGAACTATTATTGAACGTGATAATAGATTTGTAAGGAAAATTAGATGCGGAAAACAATTCTCCTAACATCAATACCTCAAGAAAGAATGTAGATACACTTTAAAATTTACAATTACAATCCAATTAAGATGCAATGAAATAGACAACAGAAATAGAGTATTTGACAATCACACATGAACACCAGATATACGTGGGAAAACCCTTACGAGAGAAAAACCCACCACACCAAGAGAAATCACTTTGTATTACAGTAATGAAATTACATACAAATTCTAGACTTATCTTTCTGGTGTCATTATACAGCAGCATTCACCATTAACATTCTTTTACAGGAATCTTCACATTACAGTCCACAGAATTCATCCACTGATACAATCATTCAACAACTTGTTGATTCAACCAACCGATTACAAACTGCAATCACAGAGTATATCCATGTCAAACTCTGTCTGTAGAACTTCCTCATAGAATCGTCACAACTGACTGTCTTCCAACTGTTCCCATTCGGCTCCTCCTATTCATCCATGAGATGCCACATCAGATAGTCTTACTCGGTCAACAAAATTCACAATGTATTGGTATCTCGGTGAGACACTAACAGTGTCTCACCGATGCCACACATACTTCATATTGATGTCTCCAAGAGACTCTGATATTGCTAAGGCATTCTATCGAGCCTCATGAGTTACATCGAGACACCAAGCAGTCACCCAGACCTATCGCATTCGCCAGATCATAGCAAGTCACCAAAGGTATACCGAAGACACAAGTCATATTGAGCTCCAAAAGATAGTCAGCAAGACATACCGATATCGCCAAGAGGTTTCTCTGAGACATAAAGGTTACCTCGAAGTGTTCACCCGTCACCAAGACATTGCCCTTCACTAAGAGAACATACTGATCTCCATATGTTACCCCGAAGACTCCAACATAAAACAATGTTGGCGAGACATGTAGCTCTCGCTAAGACTTCTCACCGAGCTCTATGACTTACCCCAAAAGCTTCATCTGTCACCAAGAGTTATACCGAAGATCCCACAAGATGTTCCTGTTAGTGAGACCTTCAAAATTAGCTAAGACGTCTTCCCGGGACTAAGATTTACCCCGATAGCCATCGGCTATTGGCAAGACATTCACCATCGCTAAGAGGTTTCTCCGATCACTTTGAGTTACACTGAAGAACATTTGGATGTGTCCCCGTTGGTGTGAATTTCTCTGTTGACTAGGACTTCTCATCGAGCCATATGTTATAGCGAAGACACTAGTAGTATTCCTATTGGCGAGACATTAGCTTTTGCTAAGATGCTTCACCGAGCCGCCATGTTTCACCGAAGATCATGGTCGCCAAGAGTCTCCCCAAAATACGATTGAATGGCCTATCGGCCAGAGGTCTCCTGAGCGCTATGAGGTCATAACGAATACACTATGTCACAACGATAGACTCCATAATGCAAAATTTCGGCAAGACATATGCAAGGTCACAACGACCTGTTTAAAACAGAATGAATCAAGCTGCTAGTCGGCCAGACAATGAAGATGTCACACCGACTTAGCTCTAATGGAGGTTTCAGCCTGTATAGTTTGAGGCACATATTTCCAAAAATCTCCCACTTGACGAAGATCATACAGGCACCTCCAGAGCACATCATAACTTACTAAAAATCATGGGCTCTAAGGCTCATTGAACTGGCACACCACCTGAACTTGTTTGTGCTTACTGGCTTTGTCAATGAATTTGCTGCAACATTCTCTAGAGTATCAACTTTTTCCAAACTGACCTTTCCATCCTCAACCATATCTCGTACAAAGTGGTACTGTACATCAATATGTTTCATCCTGGCATGGAAAGTAGGGTTCTTTGCCAGACAAATTGCACTCTGACTGTCACAAAAAATAGTTATTTCCCCTGCATCAAAACCAATGTTAGAACATAAACGTTTCAACCATACAACTTCTTTACAAGCATGAGTAGCTGCCATGTGTTCAGCCTCTGTAGTGGACAAAGCGACTACAACTTGCCACTTGCTCATCGAACTCACTGCACCACCATTCAACATGAAAATGTATCCACTGGTGGACCTGATGCTGTCAATGTCCCTTGCCTAATCATAATCTACATAACCACGAATGCTGAGAGTCCTCTGTGATTCAACCGAATTCCCATGGTAACACAAAGAAAAATTTGAAGTACCCTTCAAATATCCAAACACTCTCTTCACAGCATCCCAATGCGTTCTTCCTGGATTAGCCATAAATCGACTAAGTACTCCCACTGCTTGGGCAATGTCTGGCCTTGTATAGACCATTGCATACATAAGACTGCCTACTACACTAGAATAAGGTACACTAGTCATGTCCTCCATCTCAATAGGAGATTTTGGACAGTCCTCAATAGATAGCTTCATTCCATGCATGACTAGGACCACTAGCTGTTTGCAATCATTCATACAAAATCTCTCAAGAACAATCCTGACATACTTACTCTAACTGAGCCAAAGCTTTCTATTCTTCCTGTCCTTGGTTATCTCCATCCCCAGAATATACCTTGCTACACCAAGATCCTTCATTTCAAACTTAGCGGACAACTGAGACTTAAGATCAAAAATCATTAGCTTGCTATTTCCTATGAACAACATATCATCAACATAGAGAGCAATAACTAATACTTGATCACTTTCAACTTTATAATATACACAGTGATCAAATTTTGATCTCACAAATCCCAAAGATAATACAAAAGTATCAAATTTCTGGTACCACATTCTAGGTGACTGCTTTAACCCATACAAAGACTTCTTTAATTTGCATACCAGTTTTTCTTTACCTTTCTCAACAATGTGCTCAGGCTGGGACATATAGATTTCTTCTTCAAGATCACCATGAAGAAACGCTGTCTTCACATCCATCTGTTCAACCTCTAAGTCATAATCTGTTGCAAGTGACAAAATAAATCTAATGGACGTCAACTTTGCTACAAGAGAAAATATTTCCCCATAATCGATTCCTTCTACCTGGGAATAACCCTTTGCAACCAGTCTTGCCTTGTAGTTTTCTACATTGCCATTTAGACCAATCTTTTTTTTAAATACCCATTTACAGCCAACAACCTTTCTGCCTTTAGGCAAGGGCACCAGTCTCTAGGTTTCATTCTTATCTAAAGATGCCATCTCTTCTTCCATGGCTTCCAACCAAGAATCTGAATCAGACATTTTAATTGCCTCTTTTACAATCCTAGGCTCATCAGTACTAGAAATCAAAGCATAGGCACAAGTAGAATCAATCAATGAGAACCCATATCTATCTGGCTGTTTTCTTTCTCGGGTTGACCTCCTCACTTGCTGAGCCTGAGGTTCTTCTTCTTCAGAACTTTTAGAACTATTCGAGCTCTCCTCAGTTTTAGGTATATTTTGAATTTCCAATTCCTCTTTCTCTGGTGTAGGAGGAATTAATGCTACATCCTTATTTTTATCTGACTTTGTCTCTGACTGTAGATCCAAAGTGGAAGGTTTCAGCTCATGAAAGATTACACTTCTGCTATATACAACCTTCTCTGTATCAAGATTCCAAAGCTTGTATCCTTTTATAACATCGCTATAGCCAATAAAAATATATTTGACAGCCTTGTTTTCCAATTTAGATCTTTTCACATCCGACACATGAGCATATGCCTCACAGCCAAAAACACTAACATGTCTGAGAGAGCTTCTTACCAGACCACGCTTCTAAAGGTATTTTCTCAACAAGAGCAGAATTTGGAGAACAATTAATTAAATAACATGCAGTAGATACAGCCTCATCCCAAAATTTCTCCTCCAAGCTAGCACTACTGAGCATACTTCATGCTTTCTCCATCACTGTCCTATTGAACCTTTCAGCAACTCCATTCTGTTGTGGAGTATAAGGTGTAGTCTTATGTCTTTTAATTCCATGGTCTTTGCAATATCTTTCAAATTCATCAAAACATAATTCACCGCCATTATTAGTCCTTAAGCATTTTATTTTTCTACTAGTCTGATTTTCAACAAGGTTCTTAAATTCCTTAAATCAACTGAACACTTCTGATTTACTTTTCAAAAAATAAACAAATGCTCTTCTTGAATAATCATCAATGAACGACACATAGTATCTTGAATTAGACAAAGAAGGAACATCTACTGGACCAAATACATCCGAATGAATATAGTCTAACAAACCAAAAGATTTATGAGGACTGGAATAAAATGAAACACGGTGCTGCTTTCCATATATACAGTGTTCACAAAATTCAAATTCAAGATTACAATTTTCAAGCCCCTCAACCAGGTTTTTATTCTTCAAGGTTTTTAAACCTTTTTCTCCTATGTGGCCTAACCTATGATGCCAAAGCATAGTCTTCTCTACAGAAAGTTTTACTTCCATAGAGTTTACATAATTAAGGATATTTCCCTCTTTACCTCCACGAGCATCTTTCAGTGACTTTCTTGAGACACTATTACATTGAACAGCCTGTGCATCCAGCTTGTACAGGGTACCAATTCGAGCACCTCTAGCTAGCACCATTGAACCTCTAGTCATCTTGCAGCCATTTCTAGAGAACGTAACTTGTACTCCAATATCGTTCAACATACTTACATACAATAGATTTTGAGCCAGACCTGGTATGTGCATAATATTATTGATTCCCTTTACTCTGCCATAAGGGAATTGTATCTTGACTCTTCCATGGCCAACAATCTCCAAAGTTGAATCACTCACCAAGTACACCTTTCCACCATCGTATTCTTCATACTTTGTGAACCACTCTCTATGAGATGTCATGTGGAACGATGCTCCATAATCAATCAGCCATACATCATCTGATGCCTGAGTTTCCAAGGCTGCAATGAAGGTGTCACCATCGCTATGAGAAGAACCATTATCATAAGAGCCCTTCTTCTCCTTTTTCTCCTCTTTACAATCCCTTCAGACATGACCAGGTTGTCCATATTTCCAGCACTTCACCTTGGACTTCTTGCCAGGAGACTTTGATCTCCCTTCTGATTTTGATTTGGATTTTTTGTCCTTCTTGCCTTTCTCCTCCGGTCTTCCTCTGACAGCAAGAGCTTCCTTCGCCATCTCAGAAGATTTCCTTCTCATCTCTTCTGATAGCAAAGATGCAACAACATCTTCCATCTTGAAATTCGATGTTGTACTCCTAATAGCCATCACTAGATGATCCCATGAGTCTGGCAAAGAACACAATAGCATACAACAATCCTCTTCTTTAGTTTTCACACCAACAGATGTCAATTGAGCAATCAACATATTAAATGTGTTCAAATGATCAGCTATAGACCCTCCTTCCTGCATTCTCAAAGAGTATAGTTTCTTCCTCAGGAATAGTTTATTCACCAAGGACTTCCCTTGATAAATAGACACCAGTCTCTTCCACAAGGAAGATGCAGTCTTCTCCTCATGCACATTCAGAAGTATTGAGTCTGCCAAACAGAGCCTTATCAGCCCCCTAGATTTCCTATCTATAAGGTCCCAATCTTCTTGCTTCATGCTTGTAGGTTTCACTCTAGCAACAACAATTCAAAGATCACGGTCAACAAGAAGATCCTCCATCTTGAGTTTCCACAACTCAAAGTTACTGCCGTTGAACTTCTTTATTTCAAACTTTCCAGATGTACTAGCCATCTCAACCTATAATCAAAAATAACAATTTCCTACAAGACTTCCACTGAACAGAACTGACTCAAAAAACCCAACGTACCCACAAGGATAACACAACTGGCCAGGCTCTGATACCACTTGTAAGGAAAATTAGATGCAGAAAACAATTCTCCTAACGTCAATACCTTAGGAAAGAATGTAGATACACTTTAAAATTTACAATTACAGTCCAATTAACATGCACTATGAAACAGACAACAGAAACAGAGTATTTGACAATCACATATGAACACCAGATATACGTGGGAAAACCCTTACAGGAGAAAAACCCACCACACCAAGAGAAATAACTTTATATTACAGTAATGGAATTACATACAAATTCCAGTCTTATCTTTCTGGTGTCATTATACAACAGTATTCACCATTAACATTCTTGTATAGGAATCTTCACATTATAATCCACATAATTCATCCACTGATACAATCATTCAATAACCTGTCGATTCAACCAACTGATTACAAACTGCAATCACAGAGTATATCCATGTCAAACTCTATCTATAGAACTACCTCACAGAACCGTTGCAACTGATTGTCTTCCAACTATTCCCATTTAGCTCCTCCTATTCATCCATGAGATGCCACATCAGATAGTCTTACTTGGTCAACAAAATTCGCAATGTACTGACATCTCAGTGAGACACTAATAGTGTCTCGCCGATGCCACATAGACTTCATATGGATGTCGCCAAGAGACTTTGATATCGCTAAGACGTTCTATCAAGCCTCATGAGTTACACCGAGACACCAACCAGTCGTCTAGACCTATCGCATTCGCTAGGAGATCATAGCAGGTCACCAAAGGTATACCAAAGACACAAGTCATATCGAGCTCCAAAAGATAGTTGGCAAGACATACCAATATCGCCAAGAGGTTTCTCTGAGACATAAAGGTTACCCCGAAGTGTTCACCTGTTGCCAAGACATTGCCCTTCGCTGAGAGAACATACCGATCTCCATATGTTAGCCCGAAGACTCCAACATAAAAAAATGTCGGTGAGACATGTAGCTCTTGCTAAGACTTCTCACCAAGCTCTATGACTTACCCTGAAAGCTTCATCTATCGCTAAGAGTTATACTGAAGATCCCAGAAGATGTTCCTGTCAGTGAGACCTTCAACATTCGCTAAGATGTCTTCCCGAGACCAAGAGTTACCCCGATAGCCATCGGCTATCGGCAAGACATTCACCAGTGCTAAGAGGTTTCTCTGATCGCTTTGAGTTACACCGAAGAACATTTGGATGTGTCCCCGTCGGCATGAATTTCTACATTCGTTGGGACTTCTCACTGAGCCATATGTTACGACAAAGACACTAGTAGTATTCCTGTTGGCGAGACATTAGCTTTTGCTAAGATGCTTCACCGAGCTGTCATGTTACACCAAAGATCATGGTCGCCAAGAGTCTCCCCAAAATACGATTGAATGGCCTGTCAGCCAGAGGTCTCTGGAGTGCTATGAGGTCATAACAAATACACTATGTCACAGCGATAGACTCCATAGTGCAAACTTTTGACAAGACATTCGCAAGGTCATAGCGACCTGTTCAAAACAAAATGAATCAAATTGCTAGTCGGCTAGACAATGAAGATGTCACACCGACTTAGCTCTAATCAAGGTTTTAGCCTGTATAGTTTGAGGCACATATTTCCAATAGGATTTACCATGGTTAATACAAGGTTGATCGAGCGAGCTAGAAATGAGCTCTATATTCTTCCAAGCCAATGTGAGCAGGTATTTACTTAGAGGTTCTAGGTAAACCGGGTTGGTCATTTGTTGTTGGACATGATCCAAGAGGAAGGCGAGTAAAGTATAATTTTGTGGAAGAAGAAGATACCGAAGAACTAGAAGATGATGTAGATGATGATCTAGATCAACGATTAGTTGATGATGTCCCTGACGAAGATGTCGAAGAGGAGGAACTAGATCATGATGATGTAGGAGTTAATGTTCATGAAGATGATATCTGTGTGGATGATGACATTATCAAAACTGATATCGATGATGATGATGATATGACCAATCCTTACAATGTCGAATCGGATCTAATGATAGACAAAGAGTTGGATGAAGAAGAAGATCAATGACATTGAAATGTATAAGTTATGGGATTATATTATCTATTTGATATTAATTTCTTGATAGAATTATATTTGACTTATGTGGTTACATAATTAATTCATGATGTTTTTAATTTTTATGCCATTACATAATTAATTTAATGATGTACTTTTTAATGTTTGAAAGGTCAAAAAATTAAAACATTTCAATAGTGATGTTAACAACCTTGAAATTAGTGTGTTTTATGTTTCATGTGATCATAAAAGATTAAAAAGTTAGTTGTAGAGGTGGTTGTTCAGTGGTTGACGTGTATGTTGGTTCTTTTTACAATGTAACTAGGTTTGTCTTCTAATCTACCTATGGAATTTCCAATTCCAATCAAAAGTAGCTCAAAGGACTTGGAGCAACTAACGAGGACTTTAAAAGCCTCCTACACTTCGGGCTCTTCAAACCCAGGAGGGTGATCCCTTAATGTGTTTACAACCTCTACACCATTATTATAGACAACATTAACAATAGCAGATGATCTCACTTAATAGCTCAACATGATAAGATAATATCAACTAGAATTGGCTGTTCATAGACAATATCAACTATCTGGAGCGTGAGATAACTAAAAACAATCCATTGTATAAGATAGTCAATGATTTGCAATTTGTAGCAAGCTCTAGGCAAAGACAAACAAATACTGAACTACACTAATAATTACAACTTAGATCATTATCATATATCCATTGTAGGAGTCAAATTCATAAGCATCTAGAGGTTTATAATTGATTTAATACATAGCATATAAGATCCCTAACAATATTGCATTACAATTTCATCAGTATGCATTCTAACCTAGGACTACTTATCAAATCCTTATACAACACATATTAGCCTATAATCCCATTCAAGCATTTTGATTAATTCTTTGAATTAAAGCTAAAATAGAATCATACACACCACAACAGTGAGATGGATAAAACAACCCTTAGTTATTTCATTCAAAGTTCAGATATGCATGTACAATGGAGAGACATGAGCTTGAATTTTTATTTCAACTCAAATGTTAGTACTGTTATACAACATTAAATATTTATGAACTGAAAACCTGATACATAATGACTCAAAACCTAAATTGCATTTCTCTAAAACCATCAGATATGCATAACATATCTACTTATAATCCCATTGAATCATTTGAATTAATTCCTTGAATTAAAGCTAAAATAGAATCATACACACTACAATAGTGACCTGAATGAAATAACCCTTAGTTATTTTATTCAAAGTTCAGATATGCACATATAATGGAGAGAGACGAGTTTGAAATTATCATTTTGATTCAAATGCTAATACTGTTATGCAACATTAAATCCTCATGAACTTAAAACCTATCACAGAGTGACTCAAAACCTAAATTGCATTTCTCTCTAGAACCATTGATCTTTACAATCAACTCTGCGACTTCACCTAGACTCGATCAAAATTATCTAACTTGCTAATCTGTACTTCTGGCCTTGAAATCCTTCTTATAGAAAAATGAAGGAGCAAACAAGCTTCGGGCCAGAAAGTACACATGTCACTAGCTGATTAGAGCACCTAATGATATTCCAAAAATCCTTACAATTGCAATCATCCTGGAGCATATTCATGTTCATCATGTTGACTGAGGAAAGTTGATGCGATTCAAAAATGACAAGAAACCCATACCGAGAAAGTCATCAATACAAAATTGGGACCATTGTAACTACAACATCAGATTTGCCACCTGTCCATAGTCCACTCTCTTTTAGTCATCATCATTCAAATACTTATCTATCCACTTTTGGTATTCTTCATCAGTAGGCCAGTTAAAATTAATCACCTCATTTACCTTTGTACTATAAGGCATATACTTTACCGCTACCTGATTCGCATCTCTTTCAAAAGACTCCAAAAATGAGTTGGTATCGATAATCTTATCCATACAACTCACCAAAAAATCATAATATGAGTTATCACAAATTAATTTAATTTGATTATTGATGACTTTATTTGCTTGATCCTGCCATTGTTGGAGTGTTCTGATTTTCCCCTGCTCATCAATTATATTAGGTAACAATGTGTTACCCCAATCATTAAAATTATTTACCAACTCTTTAATCTTCCTACTCAAATCATCTGGTAGGGTTTGAAAACCTAGTAATGATTTTAATAACACATGAGTAGGCTTCAATGATTGGGGGCCTATTATTTATATCAAACCTTGAGGCTTTATTCATGATATCCAGATCATTGGCCCTAGGGATCCAATTTTTAATTATTTTTACCACTACCTCCTGATCCCTATCAATATTATTTATTGCTTCCAACAACAAAGAATATAAAGAATGTACAAATTGCAATTTCTATCTACCCCTTCATTTAAGTGCTCCAAAACAGTAGTAATAATCTCCTTTTCCTTTGAAAGAAATCCCTCCTCTCTTATTCTTAATGATGTCTATAATTCATCAATTTTCTGTATGAGCTGCCTCTTCGTTGGATCAATAGAGCACTTAGCTTCTTCATGAATTTGTTCTAGAGGAGGGGTGAGAACAGGGTTCTGAATGGATGACCCTGGTGTGGAAACATTTGGAGAAGTAGGAGGCATTGACCCTATTGTGGGAGGTAATGTACTAGTTCCTAGAGCATTTGATGTTTCCCCAATCTATCTATATCTAAACCTTTCCACTTTAGTTTGCAATTTAACATTTCTCTATTGCATTTTACTATATTCTTCAATCAAAATGTTATATTTCTCCATTAGGCTCTTCCTTTCAGCCTCCTCCCTTTCAACAGTCCTTTGGGCCAATTTGGCCACATTTATAGTTAAATTAGTGGCCTCGGTGGTTGAAGTCTCTGAAGCTCTCTTTATTATTAATCCTCCTCTAAAATTTGAATTAATATCAACAATATCTGGTTTTCTCTCTTTCGGAGCCAATGCCCAAATTGCCAAGGTCTCATGTTCTTCACTGAAGGCAGAGTTTTGCAATGCTTCCTTAACCTCTTCCTTAGAATCTTGAAAAGGATTCTTGGACTTCATAATAGCATTAAAAGCTACTGTATCTGCAATATCCCACTCAAGAAAAATCAATACACCAGCCTGACTCACCAGCTGTCTTCCTTCTTCAGGAGTGATGCTCTTGAACTCTTCCATTAATTCAACTTTTACTTTTTCATCATTCTCCTGGTTTGACCTATCAGGCCTTAGTTCCTTTCTCTCCCTACATTTATCTTGATACTCTTCAAATTTCATTCTCCATGCCAATTGCAAGAATACATGAGTTTTCACAAATGTATTGTCATCTAAAAACTCCTTGCATGCTTCCATTCTTGTATCTTGCACACTTTTACCTTTCATATCTAAATCGGACAAAACCAATTCAGCTGACCTAGGAGGGGAAAGCATACCAACCTACATGTCCTGATCAATAACAATAATTTCATCTGTCAAATCCTCATGTGGGTGGTCAGTTCTCTACCTCTTACCGCTTGCCTCAGATGGTGGTGATGGGGGACTATCTTTTGGTGATGAATTTAAATCAATGATCTTAACTGCCCCAGGTATTTTGAATTTTGGACCTGGTCGTGGAGGCGCCTTCATTATTTGCTTCACCTTCCTATCTACTTCCTCCTCATCACTGCTACTATCCTTTTTCCTTCTATAGATGGGTCACTTTTCTGTAGGCTGGTATATTGACCTTGTTTCAATTGGCCCAACACTTTGTTCTTGCATACCCAGACTTAGCCTTAAATTTATCTTTTTAGTTCTCAAGGTGTCCATAATCTCCTTGAAGTTCTTCATTAGAAAATCAATTTTCTTATGGTATGGACTGAACTCCAATAGTGGATCATACTTCGGATCCATTTCATGCACAATATTTAGTAGCTTACTATAAGCTATCCATTTCTCCTTATTCAACTCCTGCTTATTTAGATCAAATTCATTTCTAATTAGGTCCTTAGGGAAGTTGAACTCATGTGCAAATTTTCCAGCTTTTATTCTTTATCTAAAAAGAGCAAAGAAACCCTCAGGATCATGTTGTTGCCTTGGACCACATCTCAAATGGTAATCAACAAAGAATTTATCAAAATGTGTCCAGCCTCCCTTTGAAAACACAAAGTCAGAAACCACTGTATAATCAGGGAAGAATGTTCCTTTCCCTCTTCCAATGAGGTTGTCTTCATGAATACAACCTATCTGCCACATAACTTCTGCAAACCCTACTCTTGGTGGCACATTGTATGGAAGTATGTGAGGGGCTCCCTGAAATCCATATACTCTCAAGACAATGCTGACTGGGTATGGGATAATGTCACCCCAGTTATGATAAACCCTCAACTCTGGCTTCCTCCCCTTTGGCTTGAGGAAATCATGCAATTCCTTAGGGATCTTAGGTACATTCAGCATCAATCTAGCCCTTAATCTAGAAGCAAAACAATTATCAAATTGCACATAATTGGTGCTTTCCTTATTATAGGATAAATCTCTAACCCATATCTGTACTGGCAACCTTTCACCATCAACTGATTGCCTTAATTTCATCTTCTCAGAAAAGAAATCAGCATGATTCCTAAACAAAAACATATGCATCAGCATAGAATACCAAAAGAATTGAGTACCAGTATCATTTTTCTGTAGCTTCGACAACCCTTCATGTATCCTCTTAGCCAAGAAAGAAACAAAGTCATATGTCACAAAGAAGTTAGGGTGTTGTATTTGCACCCCCATGAACATGTATGAAATAGGAATTGCCGCACTAGGACTAAAAGCCAAAATCTGACATAATGAATAGAAAGTGGCCAAGAAAGGGTTTGCAAAACAATTCAATCTGAAAGGTTCCTAGTCACTAGGGCTAATATGAAATTGTGAACCTCCCCCCTTGACCAGATGAGGTGGAAGCAGCTTATCCCTAAAAAATGATTTCAGCTTTGCATACTCCTGCTTCATTTCCTCAAGATTGATAAGAACTGAGTCTTCACTTGGCTCACTCAAATCAAAAATCTGTTGGATATCTTCTCTGTTAATTTCTAGTAGCACCCCTCCATCATTATCCCTAATTATCCATGTAATAGGGTCATCCTTCGAGGCCACTTCCCTAAGTAAGTCCACATCAGGGAATACATTTAGTACAACCAGCTTCCCCATGTCATACATCCATCCATTTGTAAGAGGGTGAGGCAAATTCCTTTGTCCATACCACAATCTAAACATTTCTAAGCTGGTGAGAGGAACCCTAGCATCGGCAATGTTGGAATAATTACACACTAACCCCTCCCCTAGGATTTTCCCTCGCATCAACACTACACCTTTCCTTCTATCATTCGTTGATAACAAAAATTGATCCAGGAAATCATTGTACATGTTTCTTTTCAAATATTCAATGTGGCCAGAGTGCTGCTTGGTTGGTGCCATCTTGGAAAAACTAGGGCTTCGTTACAATGTTACACTTCAATTGGCTAGGACTAAGTAGAGATAGGAAATTGTAAAGTAAAAAATTGCAATTCCTCACAATTTATGATTAAACTATAGCCTTAACAAGAGATTTCAATAAGCTCAATGACAAGCATAGCAAACCCCTTTCCCAAATTTAGGTGCAGAATGATTGGGAGGTGGTCGCACCCACAAAAGGATATGAAAATCATGACAAAACCTATCCTGGGAATTGGACATTCCAGCAGGAGACTAATATCTTTTCATGGTCGTTCATTTACTTGTCAAACCAGGGAACGTATACTTGAAATGGAGCGGCATTGTATGTGCACTAAACCAGTTTCAGTCACAACCTATTGAAAATAAATACTTAAAAATAATTCTACCTACGTTACAAGAAGGTAATGTAAAGTTCTCTAAACGTAATCAAAGCAGAAACCATAACAACTACCAATTGAGAAACAAACTATGAACTGACCTTATGCTGCAGGAACAGACACAGGGATGGATTCCCGATGCTGCAGGAACAATATAAAACTGAGTTTGCACAGAAACTTCAAGAATGAATTCTAACTTATGATCAACAGAAAATGAACGACTAACTAACTAACTACAGATACTTACTAAGTGGGCCCCCTTAGCAAGCATCAACTAATTATGCCAGTATTGAACTCAGAACTTCATCTAATTTTATTCATAAACTCAGAATGGTGTACATTGTTCTGTTCATATGAAAACTAACACAAAACTCTATTTCTTATCATACATACTCTGTTTTTATCATCATACTAACTTTTACATGATATCCTTTCTATCTCATTATGCTTTCTCACTCACGCAGGAGGAACACTTATTTAAATAAGGAAAACAACTAACTAACTAACCTAATAGAGAAAGATGTGGATGTAAATGTATCCTAGAATCGAGGAACCGACTAAATAAATAAACTTATCTGCTCAACACGATTCAGAGAGAATTCAACATTCCACTCTTTCCAAATTAATTGAAATTTAAATTCCTTCCCAACAATTTCGGTCAAAGAGTCTTCGCCAGAATAACTTCCTCGAAGTCGTGTAGGAAATGGACTTTACTGCAAGGCCGAGATCAGCTGTGCTTGACTCGTTCATACTTTCTTCAACAACTTGCAAAACACAAGGCAACAGAAGTGAACAGAAACATGCATGGCAACTTACAGGATATTCATTTATTAATCACATATCAAATTTACTTCATTATTCAAAAACTACATGCGTTATACCAGTTATTTGGGAAGTCAAACAGGGTAATAAATATAGACATATCATCATGATAGGCTGCAGGAATATAAAAATGTATTTGTATAGGATATCCCCCAATAAAAGGTTTCTAAAGAGTTTAAAAAACCACAAACAACAAAAGTAAGGGTATTAAAAGTACACCATGATACCCAAATTATGAGCATATTTTGGGCTTATCAGGAGGTACAAAAAATAAACTTACGGCTCTTTTCACATAAACTCTAAATTCTGGCTGCAGCGGCTCGCAATTTCACCTTCGGGTCTGAAACTGTTTTCATGAAATAATTGGATGCTTTGTGATACAAATGAGGTAGGAAAATTGATTTTATGTCAATCAAATCTCGCTAGTAAATGTCTCATCCACCATTAAAGCTCATTCACGGGTTGCACGAATGACTCCAACCACATTTGATACAGATTTAAATTTGAACCGTTGATCCTCCAATTTGATCAAATCATCGATGACCACCTTCAAAATAGGCTGGTACAATCGCCAACACAGCAATAAGGGGCCCACCATGCCATACACCGCAAATGAAAACCACATGGCGGTTGCCCGCGATACGAAAATCCCTCGATTAACCATCATGGGATGGTGGGCAACCGTTGATCCTTCTCATCATAGATCCTGCTCCTTCAAAAATGGTCGTCATCCTTTCTATAAACTTTCGAGCAGCTTTTCCCTCAAAATTATAACATCCGTGTTGAAATAAAGCATGTGCATCTCACAAGCACTTTAGTAATCCACCCCTTAACACATTTAGAATTGGCTAATGCTTCCTTCACTCTTTAGACCTCATCAGATGAGACACATGGCAAGCGCTCATGATATCACGATCCCATAATTCCTGATCGTGGGATGGTGGGTACCGTTGATCTGTAGGAAATAGATCAACGACAACACTAATTCAACCCTCTACAAAATAAAATCATCGACGACCACCTTCAAAACAAGCTGACATAATTACCAACACAGCGATAAGGGGCCCACCTTACCATACACTACGAAGGAAGTCCACGTGGCGGTTTCCCGCGATATCACAATCCAAAAACTTCTGATCGCGCGATGGCGGGCAACTGTTGATCCTGAGCATCAATGATCTCGTTCCTTTAACACAGTCGCCAGCCATGTCGTTGACCTTCGAGCATTTTTTCCAGTGAGATTATAACATATCCGTCGATTTAGAACATGTGTGTCTTGAGAACACTTTAGTAATCCACCCCTAATACATTTAAAGCCGGCTAGTGTTTCCTTTACTCTTTAGGCTTCATTGGATAAGACATGTGGCTCGTGATTTCACAATCAACCCAAGCACCATCACCGGGATGGCGAGGAACGACTTCGGATCAAATGGTAGTTGGTCAGTGATAGCACAAATTTGATCCCCGGATAGGACACGTGGCACCTCACCCATGATTCGCGATCCTTCAATTCTCGATCACAGGATGGGCGAGGGACCATTGATATCTACAAGAAATAGATCAGCAATGACACTAAATCAACCTTGCAAATAAAACATTCATTAAAGGAAATTAGAATTACTGGCCTAATAAATAAAATTATATATATAGAAGAAAAATAAAATAAATTTACAATTTGTTTTATAATTTCACTTTAACTTTAAATGTATGTTCACTCATTAAGTTGTATTTTTTACAATCACATTTTATTTTTTAAATGTTTGTTTTATAAAATATAAAGATGCATTAAAATATATTAGAAATATTTTTCTTTATATTATATAGCATTCATAACATTAAATTAACATAGAATAATTTCACAATATCACTTAACCAATCAAGAAAAATTTAATCATTACTATGCAACATTATTCTCATCAAACTAACAAATAAACATTGAAAACAAATTTATTTTTTATATTATAACATTCATAACTTAAACCTTTTATACAATATCAAGTTAATTATAAAAAACACATAAAATTATTTATAAGCAACTTAAAATTTTTTAACAATTTAATAAAATATAATTTAATATAATTAAGAAAAATTTAATAAGAATTATAGATAAATTTATGAAATATTGATTTACTTATCAAGAAAAAATCAATGATAAATTTACTTATTATAGATAAATTTACTTAGCAATCTATTTTAACCATCAAGAAAAAATTAATCATTAGTGATTGCAACATTATTGGCACATCTTTTAAACTGACAAATAAACATTGAAAACACATTTATTTTTTATATTATAACATTCATAACTTAAACCTTTTTATACACAATGTCAAGTTAATTATAAAAATACATAAAATTATTTATAAGCAACTTAAATTTTCAACAACATATAATAGAGTTTAGATTTGTTATATCTCTCATATATCAACATAGGTAAATTTAAAAATATTTTAAATTATATAATTTCAAAACAAAATGAATGAATTTATAGAAGATTATTTTTATTAAAGTGATAGAATTTAACCCCAATACTAACACTAATTATAAGTCTAACCATAACCTCAACCCTAAAACTAACATTAATTAACTTCAAACCAAACTCTAATTTTATATCCAACCCTAAACATAACTATGATTCTAAAACTAACATTAATAAAATTGTAATTGATCCATAACCCTAACCCTAATACTAAGCCTTGCCCCAATTGAACCATAACACTAACCCCAAGCTTTATTATAGAACCTTAATCTTTACCCCAACCCTAATCCTAATTCAACCCTATACCTAATTTTAATTAAATTCTAACCCTAATTGAACCTTTTAAACTAACAAATAAACATTGAAAACAAATTTATTTTGTATATTATAACATTCATAACTTAAACCTTTTATACACAATGTCAAGTTAATTATAAGAACACAAAATTATTTATAAGCAACTTAAATTTTTTAACAATTTAATAAAATATAATTTAAATTTAACTATAAATGGTATAGAGTTTAGATTTGCTATATCTCTCATATATCAACATAGGTAAATTTGAAAATATTTTAAATTATATAATTTCAAAAAAAAATTGAATGAATTTATAGAAGATTATTTTTATTAAAGTGATAGAATCTAATCCCAATACTAACATTAATTATAAGTCTAACCATAACCCCAACCCTAAAACTAACACTAATTAACTTCAAACCTAACTCTAATTTTATATCCAACCCTAAACATAACTATGATTCTAAAACTAACATTAATGAAACCTTAGTTGACCATAACCCTAATTAACTAACCCCAAGCTCTTATCATCTAGGGAACCTAATCTTTACCCCTAGCCCCAAGCCTAATCCTAATTGAATCCTATACCTAATTTTAAATTAAATTCAAACCTATTTGAACCTTAAACTTAAATTGAACTCATGTTTAGGGTTAGGGTTCAATAAAAGGTATGATTAGGGTCCAAAATTCAAATAGGATTACGGTTGGAGTTTAATTAAAGGTTTATCACTAGGGTTAAGGTTCAATTAGTATTCAATTTGGGTTAGGGATCAATTAGGGTTATAATTCAATAAGGGTTTAATTAAGGTTAGGTTAAGGTTAGTCTTAAATTAGGGCTAGGATTGGAGTTAGGGTTCAATTAAGGTAAGGGTTATTGTCTATTTTAGGGTTAGGGTTCAATTAGAGTTCTCTAGGGTTTTGATACAATTAGGGTTAGGTTTCAACAATACCTAGGGTTATGATTATAGTTCAATTAGTGTTAGAGTTAGGGTTATAATATGAGTTCAATCAGGTTAGGGTCAAGGTTTAATTAGTGTTAGAGTTAGGGTTGCAATAATAAAATTTTCCATAATGATATGGAAAGGCATTCAATAGGATTCATATACAAATGCACAAATAAGAATTGGTAATTAAGAATTCTCTAGAACTAAAGTTATAAGAACAAATACAATCCTTAGCTTAATCATTTGTTCTTTGTTAGGGTTGGGATAAGAATTTAATGGTGCCAACCGAGACTTAGGAAATAAAACCCTGCGGAGGAAATAAAGTATTAAAATCAAAGTTGGGTTTTAATTTTAATCCGGTGACATAAGCCTAAGCCATTAACTCCAGTGGTCATGTTGCCGACGGCTTAGCCAAAGCCTTTCATTAAATACTAACTGTGCAATGTGTAGGTTTTCCAGATTTGAAGATATGGGAGAAGATCTCGATCGTACCCCACCAACTCGTAGACCTAAGGTGTCGCCCTTTTATTTAGCATGAGGTTAGCAAAAGGAAAATGTGTGTCCTGTATGGATTGTGGGGCCCAATCTCCACTATTGAGCTCATAACCCGTGGTTTTAGATCGACAACCAAGATCAAAAGCTAATGTAAATCTCTACTGTTCCCTACTAGCTCGTAGGAGGAAGATGAAGGTTGGTTAAAAGCCGTGAGATCAATGAGATTGCAATGCGTAGCTCCAGCCGTTTAGTTTGCAAAGTGCATAGGACCTTCCAACATGGTAGTTGGTTTCCGAGATGGATTAATGTTATTGGTCATGAGGAAGGTGAATGATGCTTCATTGGATGTCAAACCCAGTTAGCCCGAGATAAACTGTTTGATCTGCCAACTCTTCAGGAGATCAGTGGGCAGTATTCAAAGTTGGAAAATCACACATGGTGGTCATTTTATCATATAACTGGTGAAGCATTAACGAATTATTCCTTGCTTGTGTGGTCACGTCAATCTCAATCTGTGTGAAGATGTTGTTGTTGGCAATCATGAAGGGTGATCTTTGGATTCTCATGCATCTCTAGTTAAACGGTGATAGTACATACGCCGCCAAATTTCCATGTTTGCACATGCATTTTTACTAAGCATTGATGAAGGTTGCCATTACCTCTCACAATAAATACAAGAGGAATTAAATGCTAATAGTGTCATTCTTGTAGCAGTTATAGCACTTTGTGGGCTGAGTCTAATCAAGTTTGAGTGCTTGTCTGAGAAGAGAAAATGAGTAAGTCAGTAAGGAGGTCTGTTTGTTTGAGCTCACAAAAGCTCAGTCTTGCTATTCAAGAAGGTGCTTTGGTTGACAAGCCCAGGCTTGTGCCCACTAGATGTAGTAGAAGGTTGCAATTCCAGGACGTTGCTGCTCAACTGGTATATGACAAAGGAAAGTAGTTGGTGTGCTCTATTACTAGTGTCGGTAGGAAAATAAGGTATGGGCATGGATCCTCTGGATTCCAACACTCGCCCATTGACCTTACGAGCAAAACTTCTGATGATGTAACCAAGACAGACTCTGACTACTGTCAGTATTTACCTCGCTTCAATCACGGTCTTCTCTCTGATGAGGAAGTGATATCTGTGGTGCCATTGGTTGTTAAAACCCCAAGCGGACGGACTAGAACCGTATTGGGCAAGGACAAGAAAGAAGAGGAGGCTGAGGGTCTACCGTATTGGGCAACAACTAGAAGCAGGCGTGTATACCCGGGTTTGAGTGTTGGTAAGGGCAGGGTGGCAAGTAAATAAGAAGTTGCTGTGGTGCCTTAATGGAAATTTGTTTGCCTAGATTTTTTGCGTGGATAGCGACAAGGGGATTTTGATGACAATTTTTGTTCCCTTTTCTTTTAGATTTCCCCAGTTCGTGCGCCACTATGTTTTGTAGATTCAACGTGTGGGAAGTTTTGAAGTGAAAGTCAAATGCAATGGAGATTTTGTTCAAATGAAAAATTGTGGTGAAATTACATTTGAGCCCAAAGCTTGTTGCTCCCTTGTCATATAAAAGGGAATTCAAGGCTCATTTGTAGGGAGAGAACTGATGAAAGCTCTAGCTAGGTTTTGAGTTGAATATATGGGTAGAAAGATATCTGTCCTCTGGTGAGGAATTGTTATCTGTGGTGCCATTGGCTGTTAAAACCCCAAGCGGATGGACTAGAACCATATTGGGCAAGGACAAGAAAGAAGAGGAGGCTGAGGGTCTACCGTATTGGGCAACAACTAGAAGCGAGCGTGTATACTGGGGTCTGAGTGCTGGTAAGGGCAGGGCGGTAGGTAAATAAGAAGTTGCTGTGGTGCCTTAGTGGCAATTTAGTTTTTTGGTTTTTTGCGTGGATACAAAGGGGATTGTGATGACAATTTGTGTTCCCTTTTCTTTTACCTTTTCCCAGTTCATGCACTATATATTTTTTGTAGATTCAATGTGTGGGAAGTTTTATAATGAAAGTCAAATGCAATGGAGAGTTTGTTCAAATGAAAATTTGTGGTGAAATTACATTTGAGCCCGAAGCTTGTTGCTCCCTTGTCATATAAAAGGGAATTCAAGGCTCATTTGTAGGGAGAGAACTGATGAAAGCTCTAGCTAGGTTTTGAGTTGAATATATGGGTAGAAAGATATATGTCCTCTAATGAGGAAGTGATATATGTGGTGCCATTGGTTGTTAAAACCCCAAGCAAATGAAATAGAATAGATAGCCTGTTTTGAGTTTTGGATGAATATATGCAAATTATCTTAAATTGTATGCAGATATAACTTATAAGCATGAATAAACGTATAATTCTAATATATTTTCTCTCCTTATGTGGATTTGAGTGAATTTTGAATGTAATGTTAATGATGTTGTCATTCTTGTTTTGAGAATTTGTTCAATTGTGTGTCTATGTTTTGGGTAGAATTCAATTTTAAAATTTTGAGGTTTCATATTTATATGTGTGAGATTGATCTAATATTCCAGAAAATGAATGTTAAAATATCATGAAAAAATGGGCATAGAATGAATGTAGAAGTAAAATTATATTTTCATATATTCATAAAATAAGATCTAATAAACAAAAAATATATGCAATTAAAAATAAAGGAAAAATAATTCAACCCAAATTTAGATAAGAGAGATAATTAGATTATATGATAACTTTAAGGCTAGGGTTAGGGTTTGATTAGGATTAGTGTTCACTTAGGGTTATGATTAGAGTTATGAATCTACAATTAGGGTTCAATTAATGTTCACTTAGGGTTTCTTTCTTGGGAGAAGTTTATTGAATGGTAAGTGTATTTTATAAAATTAATATGTCAAGAATTAATTTTAGATAATACTACATGTGGTTTTTCATATGGTATTAAATTGTAGATTAAAATTGATAATAGATTTCCTTCCTTCTTTTTCATTGTAAGCTACCATAATATATGGCCTTAAAATCCTATTCATATTTTGAGCTTTTCTAAACTATACAACACGACATCCAACAAAAAAAATTGTTATGCATTTTTTCCAAGCACAAATCCTTAGAATTCTTAATTTGTTACTTAGGTTAATTCTTTATAATTGCAATAAATAAATACACACTAATATATATATTATGGATTTGAGGAAAAATATTAAAATATTTATATATATAGAAAAATTTAAATGCAAGGGATTCAAGTACATACCTTTGCTTTTGTTAATGTTGATGAAGATACAAATCTTGATGAAGTGCCAAATTTGATGACATGATATAAAAAACTAGAATATCTATGCTCTATGTGGCACTTGAAATTTTGTACAAAACTATAACTAACTCTATGTCAAATTTGTGACTTTGGACCTATTTTGCATCAATAAATAGGAGCTTTGACACATGCCTCCTAATCTAGCATACAATGAGTAGTGTTGAGATTGGTGGATCTTTGGGAAGGTCCAATGCTTCACATTTGTATCTCTCCCTATAGATAAAGTTAGAGATGAATATAGAATGAGAGAGGAAAAGGGATAAAAATAGATAGAGATATAGAGAGAGATAGAGGGAGAAATAAATATATAGAGAGATAGGGAGATATATATATATACAGAGAGAGAGGGAGAGAGAGAGAGAGAGAGAGAGAGAGAGAGAGAGAGAGAGAGAGAGAGAGGGAGAGAGAGAGAGAGATGTAGATGAGATATAAGGAGATATAGAGAGGAGGGAAAGAGAGAGAGGGATAAATGAGAGAAAAGACAATTAGAGATGGAGAGGGAGATAGAAATAGGGAGATAGAGAAAAGAGAGATGGAGAGATGGTAAATGGGAAGAGAAAGACATAGATATAGAGATATGGGAGATAAAGGACAAATAGGTTGAGATATGAAGATAGATGAGGGGTATAGGGAGGGAGGCAAAGAGATCAGGAGAGATGGGGAGGCCAAGAGAGGGAGGGAGAAAGGGAGAGATATGTAGAGGAGAGATAGAAGATGGGGAAGAGGGAATGTATGTAGAGAGGGAGAGAGGGGAGAGAGAGCGAGAGGGAGGCCTAATTTTTAGTTTAAATTCTATAAAATATTCAATAAATAATAATATAAATATTATAAAATTATATAATTTGTATTTTAAATTACACACTATATTTATTTTTTGAAAACATGTAATTTTTTATCCATTTTCCTATATATTTAGTATTCAGGTGCACATCTTTTAACAATTCAACATATAATACAAATAAAATATAGTTAATAATTTTAATTAACTAGCATACCTATATTAATTAATAATATATGTAAAAAACATTGAGAGTTATCTTTATCAAGATGCCTGTGGCTTGAAAAAAGAAATACTTATTTTCCTTGAATATAATTTGGAAAGCAATCAATTTGATTTAATTATTGTTTGTGTCATTGTTTATCTCAATTCCCATATATAAGGGTACACATTGAAATTTGAAATCATACCAACTTGTCTATAACAACAATCAACCAAGAACAATAAATTTAAAAGTAGAAATGTTCATCAATCATTAGATTTAGTATTGTTAGCATCAAAGAAGTATATCATGACAAAATGGCATTAACTATTCAAATGTTTGAATACATTGTTAACATTATATACATTCAAGCATTTGAATGTTATGAAACCTATACCTTTGCAATTGAGTCTAATAAAGCTTTGCTCTCGGATGAATAATAAAACTTTGTTGTTTTATGACTGACCATTTAATCCTTTGTTCAAGTATATAAGTCTCTTTTTTCACTTGAAGTTTAAATATGTATATGTTGAAAATGACCTTTTGTATAATGTGTGAAAACTTAACATCATCTTATTTTTCATGCTTCAAAATGTTCAATTCTTTTGTTGTTACACCCATAATTTCTTCTGTCACTTCTTCAAAAGTTGTAATCTAAGTGGATGAAGTATGGTCTTGCGCTTTGCATTGAAGTATATATTTATAATCACATTCAGGGAAAGTTTTATCACATCTTCCACAATACCACTGACCATTTTCATTAGTGTTTACCTACTTTTTGAAGTGCCTATCTCCAATTTTCAAGGGGCATGTTGTATAACAAAAATTTTCTACCTTAATGAAAGATAAGGTAGCTTTTGGGTAAGTGCACCAAGATGGTTCCCAAAAAGGGGGCTTAAGTGGCCACTTTTTTATCTGAAATCAGGAAATGCTGACCTTGGACGTGAAATTGAGGATAGTTACACTCAAAATTTTGAGATGGAATAAAAAGAAGGATCAAAGTGCTCTGAGTCTACTTTCTAAACTACTAATTTATTTTTAAAATGGTTGAGATTAAGGGGTTCAATAGAGGGATGTACACAAATTGGTGTTGTTTTTGTCAGAAAAACATAACATAGCAACTCTTGTATGACTTGAGCACAGTGAACTTTTTTTTAGTATTTTTAAAATCGCTATAGTCAGAATTTAGCTAACAACATCTAGTTGATCCACAATTTTTCTGATAATTTTTTAATGAATATTTGATTTTTTACTAATTTTCTAAGTGGGCACTTCGTAAAAAGCAGAATTTT